>PVJI01010878.1:0-58419 GCA_004026765.1 Micronycteris hirsuta | reverse complement strand
GCTGGAAACAACCTAAGTGCCCATCTACAAATGAGTGGATCAAGAAACTATGGTACATTTACACAATGGAATTCTATGCAGCAGAAAGGAAGAAGGAGCTTATACCCTTTGCAACAGCATGGATGGAACTGGAGAGCATTATGCTAAGTGAAGTAAGCCAGGCAGTGAGGGACAAATACCATATGATCTCACCTTTAACTGGATCATAATCAACAAAAGCAGAAAGCAAGCAAAACACAACCAGAGACATTGAAATTAAGAACAGTCTAACAATAGCCAGGGGGAAGGGGGGAGGGGACAATGGGGAGAAGAGTTTTCAGGAAACACTGTAGAGGACACATGGACAGAACTAAGGGGGAGGAGGGAGGCTGGGCGGGGAGGTGGGGTTGGAGGGGAAGGGAGGAGGGGAGGGGAGAGGATGCAAATAACTGTAATTGAACAACAATAAAGTAATTATTTAAAAAAATAAAATAAAATATAAACAGGAAAAAAAAAGTTGGTCAAGATCATAAAGCTCATAACCATCAGAATAACATAGAAACTTCGTGTGTGAATTGGTTTTTATCTGATTCTGCAGCATAGGATGGAAAAAGTCATTGGATAAGTTGTTAGGAAGCCTGGCTATATGACCTTGAACATGCAATTTTAATCTTCAACTTTCAACTCTATGACTCTGTAAATAATTTTTTTAATTTAGAAAAATATTTATTTGAAGATAAAGAAATCATAAAAAATCATATACATTAAAACCCCAATTTTTTAAATTGAAATGCTCCCCAAATTTTATGACTTAAAAACATAGCATATAATTAGTGCTTTGGGGTTTCTGTTGACAAGGTCTGTCAGGCCTGGCCTTGTTTGCCTGCAGACCCATTCCTGGCTCTCTCCCCAGTCTGCTCCATGTCACAGATCAGCGGCCTGTGCGTCTCAAACCCTGCTGTCAGCGGCGTTCCAGTTGGCTCAGCCGAAGGGAGACAATGGCAGTGGGAGATCAAAGGGAAGGAGGAAAGGAGATGCCAAAGGATTAGTCCTGCTGCCCTCTCTACTCTCAGAGGGTTCTCAGGGACCATCTGCATCTTCTCCATTTGCTCCACCTTTTCTTGACAGTTTTACTACGGTTCCAACTATTTCTGGATAACCTTGGCCCATGAGATGGGGTACAAACCTTGCTTTTTCTAAATGTCCCTTTGGCTTAGGCATGGCATGATTTCCTGCTATGTTAATCCCTGTATTGCTTCACAGTCCTGTTTGGCTTGTCACCTCTATCACCTGTGTAACATTTCCTGAATTAAAGGCCCCTCTACTCATTAAAAACCTCCTCAAGTGGCGTAAAAACCTCCTCAAGTGGCGTCTGTTTCCAGGTCAGACTCTGACTGATCCTCTTGTTTATGCTGAACTCGTGTACTCCATACTAGCTTTTAAGCATCTACAAAAGTGCTATTCAAATCAGAAACTTGGTGAAATATGCATATTTTACATTTTCTCTGCTACTAGAACACTTAGTAGCCTGAAAGCTTTAACAGATCAATACTGAAGATGTAAAAACTTCAGAAGACAAGTCCTAGAAAGATTCTTTATAATGCATGCTATCTCTAGCTGCCTTTCACTGATTACTTTAACCTTGAGTTTATCTTGCTGCTATAATGGTTACTGATTCAAAATTAGGCCTGTAAGAAAACAAAATAACCCAAACATTACTTAAAAAAAACACAAAGTCAAAGTCAAATCTTTTCTTCAAAAGGTCTTAAGAGTGCTACAATCATGAAATTTAGAAGAAAAGTTCATTCAAACAAGAACAGGGCACCACCAGAATACATTCAGAATGTCTATTTTATCTACCAAAAACATAAAATGCATAGTGCTCCTAAAAACTGACACTCTGGTATTTGCTTCAAGAATACCTAAAACTCATTCTAACTATTTGTCATCTACAGCCTCTAAAGTTTGTTACAACAGACAAAACTTTTAAAATTAGATTTCTTTGACATATTTGGTCCATGTTGTACAAAAAAACACATTGGTAAAGATGTAGACACATTTTTATAGCTTCAAAAAAATCAATGCTGCTGCCTTTGGGCCTAAAGAAAGACCAATTAAGTAGACTATAACAGTCAAAATAAAGTTACTATTTTTCACTAGATACTTCCAATATTTTACAGAACATCTAATTTTTTGTAAAATCACTCATTAACTTCATTTCTGTCCTCAGGCCAAAAATAAAGAAAAAGTCTTAAAAAACCAAAAAGTTTTAAAGTTGTATCTTTATCAATACAGAGATTTCTAGGAGATTCCAGTTCATTTTGCTGGGCAATGAGCCACATGAAATCAATATTTAAGATAGATGATGATTTATGCAGAATGCTGAATTTAAAAATAACAAAAACAGTAAATTCATACAAGAACCAGAAACTAGGGTTTCTTATGTGCTTTATTGTGGTGGCCCAAGCTAATAAAACTTAAACAGGCTCCTTGAAATGCCGTAAGAGCCCATTGGGCCAGACGGCCCATCTTTAGACAGAAACAGCAATCGCTAGGGAACTATTTAAGTGATGGTTACATGCGTATATCTATTTGTCAAAATTTATTGAGATGTACATTTAAGATTTGTGCACTTTAATATATGTGAGTTGTACCTCAATAAAGAACTGTTAAATAAATCAAAAGAAACAAAAACCCAACTATATGCACTAAGTTGCAATTTGTCTTCTATCAGGTTGGCAAAATGCAAATGTTTAACAAAACACTCTTTGAAGCTTTGTTAAAATGTGATCTCTCTCAAGTTGCTAATGGAAATACAAAATGATGCAACAAACCCCCTCCTCCGCCAGAAGGGAATTTGGAGATGTATAGCACAATTTCATATGAGTTTACCTTTACTTACAGGGATCTCTCTGAAAACTATAATAGCAAATGCATGAAAAGATAAATGAACAAAGCTATTCAATGCAGCACTATTTGTAATAGAAAGAAATTAGAGCACAAAAATTCCATCAATAAGTATTCTTGCCAAAATAAATTGAACCTGAATCTGATCAAGTCTCTAGATAAAACTATCAATTTACTGGAAATACAAGAGACAGAAAAACATGTTAAATGACACCACCAGGATGTAATCAGCAAAATCCAGACTGTAAGAAACTATAAAAGACAAACAATAAAATTTTGTCAAGAAGTAAATGACAAGAACACAAGAGGAACGAGTAGAAAAATAAAAATAAATTGCAATATATGGATCTTATTTAGATATTGATTTAAATAAACTTTAAGAAAAACTGAAGAAAATCAGGGAAACATAACATTGACTGGACATTTGAAATTATTAAGAAATTTTTAACATTTTTCAGTGGCAATGCTGTTACAAGGTTTAGTTTTTTTCCCCTAATTTTTTTAGAGATACATGCTGAAATATTTATGGTTAAGTATTTTGATTGAGATTTGCCTCAAAATAATCAGTTACAAGGGGCAGTTGTGGGTGGGATTGTAGAAAAAACAATTGCCAAGGGTTAATTATAGTTGAAGCTAGATAATGTTACATGGAGATTAATGATACCATCTGCTCTAATTTTACATATGCTTACAATTTTCCATACTATAATGTTTAAAAAACAGAAATAGTAGATAGATACTTGAGTTGACAAGAATAAATATTCATTCTTACTAAGCAAAGAAATTCAAATAAAAATAATTGTGAAGATTTCTTTTATACTTAAAATGAGAATAAACAGTTAACACATAATGTGTCAAAACCTGGCCTCACCCTGGCCAGTGTGGCTCAGTTGGTTGGAGCATCATCCCATAAACCAAAAGGTCATGGGTTCAATTCTTGGTCAAGGCATCTTCCTAGGTTGCAAGTTTGATCCTCAGTCAGGACATATACAACAGGTAATCAATCAATATCTCTTTCTCACTCTGATGTTTCTCTCCCTCCCTTCCCCTCTCTCTAATCAATAAGCATGCCCTCAAGTGAGGACAAAAAAAAAATTTGTCTCAGTTTTCAGCCTGAATCTACTATTTGGCTTCAGGTTCAGTTCCAGCCTTTGAAAGACTAGATCACTCACTCTCCACGTCAGTGTGTCATCTGGCATTCTAGAACTTGTGCATGATCACTGACATAGCGGTTATATAGGTGACCATCACATCTAATCAGTAAAAAGATACCAGCAATACAAATCAGGCAAGTCTTTTGAATTTATTGCTGATTAACAAATTTTTGTTAAATTTAAAAAATATAGTTAAGTATTCTAGATAAAACTTGAAGCAAAAATCTACTTATGTGCTTTAAATGTTAACATTTTATCATCAGTTTTAAGTATATTTACATTTAATATTGCCAAAGTGCTGCAACAATTAACAATGATTTTAAAGTTGCTGATTTCATATGCAGAAATAGAGCACATTTAATTAGTAAAATAAGGAAATAGATTGATAATTAATACAAATATTAAGACAGAATGTGTTTACTATGTAACTTTTGGAAGAATAAAATATTCTTCTTGAGCAAACATATATTTTATAAAAATTCAAATAATAATATAAGAATAATAGAGATATTATATTCATAATTCTAGTTTATGTCAACCATTTGGTATATTAGCATTCAAAACATTAAAGAAAATAAACTTTAAATTCCAGTTCTCCAATTTTATTTAAACCCTGAGTCTTTAAAAAAAAAGTTCTAGCCCTGGCTGGTGTAGCTCAGTGGATTGAGCATGGGCTGTGAACCAAAGGATCGCCGGTTAGATTCTCAGTCAGGGCACATGCCTTGGTTGCAGGCCAGGTCCCCAGTGGGGGCCACGTGAGAGGCAACCACACACTGATGTTTCTCTCCCTTTCTTTCTCCCTCCCTTCCCTTCTGTCTAAAAATAAATAAATAAAATCTTTAAAAAAAATAAAATAAAGGCTTAAAAAAAGTTGTAATTGGGAATTGTTCACATCTTACAAGAGTGAATTAAAACAAAATGTTGACTTGCTATCTCTAAATTAAGCGAGAAGGGAAGACACCACAAAGCATATAGAACAATGTTCCCAATACATCTTCCTTAATCCAGATATAATAAAAAATAAAATCTGTAAAAAGAAAAGAAGAAAGTGTTTGAAAATGATGAGAGAAGTAATATAGCAGGTGACTCTGATATCAATGATGAATTATTGTCTCTGTACTTTAAAAACTTCATTAACTATTAAAATTTTTAAGTATTTTTATTCTTTGATACTTATTCTATTATCAAAGAGAAATTCACTTCATAAAAATACTGATTTTAACACTCAATCATTCCACATTCAGCCAAAATGGTAGTATTTTGGGTACATGATGGATGGATGGACGGATGGATGGATGGATGGATGGATGGACAGATAACAAGAGAGACAAAAGAAATGCATGGATAACAGGATAATATTAGGAATATGTATTTTATATGTATATATACAAATGTATATGTACATGTCCCAATACTGACAAGGGCATAGAGAAAAATGTTCATGGAGAAATCTTTATTAGAACAATACTTTGGGAAAGAGCTCAAAAACATTCATTCTTTTTTGGTCAGACATTCCAATTATAGGAATTTATCGTATGGGGGTAGATTCTAAACCATGAAAGGTGTCCGTGTGTGAAGACATTATGGAAGTATAATTTCCTATATAAAATTAGATATAATCCATATATCCCCAAATTAAGATGTGATAAGGCAGTGGTCCCCAACCTTTTTGGCACCAGGGACCGGTTTCCTGGAAGACAATTTTTCCATGGATAGGGTGGGGGATGGTTTCAGGATGATTCATCTGAATTACATTCAAGCTCACTTCCTGCTGTGCGTCTGGGTTCTTAACAGGCCCAGAGGTTGGGGACTGCTGTGATAAAGCATGCATCCTTTTCTGTTTGGAGTACTCATCAATCCTGTTTTTGCTCAATTCATTTTTATTGGCCTTGAGATCCCCATTCCTATGTTACTTCCTCAGAAAAGCCTTCCTACCCAATTGGGATCAAGTCTTGTTATTATACATCAGACAGCATGTATTTATTGGAGTTTATACTTAAAGTATTTTTATTTTGGGACTTATTTGAGAAATGCTGACTTCCCTCCTCCCCTTTTCTGCAAACAGTACATTCCATGGTGGTAGGAGCTGTATTTTGTTCCTCACTGTATCTTTGAGGCACATGATAAATATTTATTTACTGGAGTGGGGTCAAGGGTGGAAAGTAGGGATGGCTGGGAGGGAGGGGGGCTGGTGGGGGGGAAATGGAGATAGTTGTACTTGAACAACAATAAAAAATAGTTAAAAATATTTATTTACTTAAGTAATTAAGTATTATATAATAAATATTTTCAAGATTATATGGCAAAATGTTAGGGGGACATCTATACAGGATTTATGGCTATGTTTACAATGGAAAAAATCAAATATGTATGTATATGTTTATATATGTATGTGTATATATTGTATATATACAATGGGTCAGAATAAAAATCAGAAATATGAAAATAGTTTTATTAGGATGATAGTTATATGAGTAATTTTGTCATAAAATTTCTTTGAAAGTCATGATAACATTAAATTATCTTAAAGTTATATCTGAACCAAACAAATAATGTCCTACTTTTTAAGTGGTCTTCTTAGTTAGAGGGAATATAACTCATGGATATATGGTAGTGTCTCTAGAATAGGGTATCAACTGTACTTTGGATTTGTAATAGCTGCCTTTTTAAAAAAGATCTTAACAATAAAAAGCCATGCAAAACTAATGTAACACAAAAATATTAAATACAAATAAAGACTTGTAAATTACTTAATATGTTGCTTTGCCTAACCAGATTTTTAACGCACCCAAGCAATTTATAATGTGATGCTATTTACAATGTACTCTATTATTTTCCACAAGAGGGAAACATATTGTATGTTAATCCTAAACCATACATGATTCTAAAATGCACAATCGCTTGCACATAAATTCCTTTCAAATCTAGTTCAGCTTTACCTTTTCCTAGGTCATGGCAACAAAAACAAAAAAAGGGTATTCTAGAACAGTGGCACTTGAGGGCATATTTGAACGGTGTTGCAGAAGGGACCTTAAATCAGATGATAATCCAGGGCTGGCATTTACTCACGATTTTTATTTTTCAGATTAAGTTATAAATTGTTGAAAGCTAGTTAAGTAGCATTCTTTCTAAAAAGAAAGTTGAGTCCAGACATCTTGGGTTGTTATGAACATTAAGTGAGTAATGAATGTAAACTACACAGCACTGTCTGAGAGCTTTCAATAAATATTAGCTGCTACTCACTATTATTAATAGAAGACTCAAAAAACTATTTAGAATGCTATTTATTTTCACATTTACATTTAAATATTTTACTTGCTAGCAATTCAATTTTATAAACCTAGAAAACACACACACACAACTTCTAACCTTTAGCTCTGTAGAGGCAGCAGCTAATTTTGCTTCAGTTAATGCATGTATTTGCTGATAGTCTACTGGTTTATACTTAATGCTTCTCATTCCATTTTTCAGATGGAATACCAGATTATCTGTTTTTCATCAAAAACAGAAAATGAGAGAAATAATACCATGTTACTGGAAGTCAAAATATAGTTACAGCAACATGCTGACTACAGGTCTTATTTTTAAATATTTTAAGGTAAATATAAGAAATAATATATTACAACATTCATAGTATATTGAGCCTATATCCATAGAAACTTAAATTATATTGCCACTATATTACTTGCGTAAACTCACTACTAAAAGAGATGAAAGAAATACTTTCATTTAAGCTAGTACATTGTCAAGATACAAAATGTCAAGATACAAAGTGTGACCATTCCTATAATTTAAAAAATGTTAAGCAGCAACAGTACATATTTAAGTATCGCATTATAATGAAACAAATTAAGTAAATAGATTTTTTAAGTCATAGCTGTATTTCTCAGAAAAACTGAAAAAAATTTCAATTAAATTTGAGAAAAGGTAGAAACTGAAAGCTAAAAAATTCAATGGGTCAAATAAGACTAAAATGATATAAAGTGTTTGGGCAGGCATTTTCCAGACAAATACTTAGTTTAGTGTATTAACTATTTTCATAAACTAAGACATAAGTAGAGGGTACTTTAAGGTCAAATAGCATAAAGAATAATAACCTAATTAATTCAAGCAAAAACTGTACTTTGCTTCAATTATATGAATAATGTGCCATGTAGAGTAAAAATATTTATTAGTATATCATGGATCACATGACAATATTAAGGCTGTAAGTGATTTAGGCAATCACAGTGATGAAAAACATGGATGTCTTAACCACTGTTGAAGATTATTAAAATGCCCATTGTATGGGAACTGAAGAAACCTCAATGTATTCCCCCAAAATGAGGTATCCATCATTAAAATTTTGAAAAATCAACATTCCAATTTTATATCATACATAATCCACCATAAATCATACAAAGACTTGGAAGTAGAAAAAAATACCTGAGCTATTGTTTTTCTGCATTGTCATGAGTGGTCAGTCTCTTTTACTCATGTTTTCCATATCTGCCAGGGAAACAAGAGACAGGTAAATTTAAAATCTGATTTTTAAAACATTTTTAAAGATATGTTAAATGTAGTATTTTTTAAAATAAGGCCCAGGACTGGGTGCCACAACTCAGTATTTTATTAAAATTTGCTTCTCCTTGCTTCTAGAAGCTTCCTTCCATTAGTTTTTCCCCCTGTTCCTTTCCTGTTTTTTGATCTTTCCTTCCAATCTCTAACCTCTTAATTTTCCTTCCTTGGATTGTGACTGATAAATACTTTGTGATTAAAACTTATGTATGTTTTCCTTTGAGTTCCTGGGAGGAAAGAAATCACAGAAAGAATAAATCAGCTAACCAAATTACTCACTACTTCTATTAAGCAGTATTGCACTTGTGGTGGACCTGGGAATATGCCATCCACTTCTTAAAAAGCACTCAATGCTCCACTGTCACTTCCTCCAGGGTTGGACTCAGCTGCAGAGAGTCCAAAAAGCATACCACTGCTGGGCAGCCTATACCTAATGACTGAGCAAGGCAGGGATGTAAAGACCCAGCAGTGTGGACCCAATGTGGGCCACTCTGATGGGCAATACGTGTTCTAAACTTCCCTGCGTGGCTGGTCTGCACTTTGTTCAACCTGCATTGAAATTGACATTTTCATCTGTCCGATCCTGCTTCCTCCTTCCTTTCACAGGTATGGATCCCTGGATAAATATCTAGCACTCCAAATTCTGCCTCAGCATCTTCTTCCTGAGAACCTACTGCACTGAACTGAGTACCTCCAGGCATCAGACTAGTTACGTGACTCCTTAAGTAACACTACCTATTTTTCACAAATTTTTGGTCCATATCCACTAGGTTGAACTACCATGTCTAGTGGCCTTCGCAATAACCTAAACCTTCTAAAATGGAAGGAAAAGTAGCACAAGTCCATGACTTCTCTACCTGGTTAACTCTACCAGGTTAACCAAGAACCCTGATGATTGCTTACCAACTTTAGGAATATAGGGACAAACTCCAGTGTGTAATTTCTGAAGGGTCTCTGCTCAAGGGATTCTTTTATCAAGCCTTTTACAACACTGACAATTCTTCTTATAGTCTTGTTTCTCCTCATACCCACATTCTATCCATTAAGATTCTTCTTCCTTTTGGAAGGTATCACACATCTGCTCTGTCCACTTACACTGCCTCCTGCCACCATCGCGTCCAGCCAGGGTCGCAGCAGCCGTTTCACTTTGCACCCTTACTGTCAATGCTCCACACAGCAGCCCAAGTAACCTCTTAACATTCTAATCTGACCTAGCTTAAATTCCTTCAGGGGTTTCCCATCGCCCGTTAGTCTAGTATCCAAACTTCTAAAATGGCCTATAAAGCCCTTCCTGGCGTGCCCTTAATCATCTCTCCATCCTCATTTCATTCACACATTTCAACCACATTGGTCTTTCTATCTCTCAAATATACTAAGTTAGTTCTGCCTCAGGGCCTTCCCATTTGCTGTACCCTTGCCTTAAAGACATGTTCTTCCTCTTTTTACATGGCTGATTCCTACTCAGCCTTCAGTGTGACCAACATGTCATAGCTTTAGAGAGAAATAAAGAGTCTTCTCCATTTAAATAAGGAAGAATCCCTATTTCTCTCTAATCCTATTCTTTCCTTTCCAGAATAATTTGCATTAGTCTTCACATTTGCATGTTTACTGCACTGATATCCCCTCTCTAGACATGTGGCCCATGTGTCTGATTATATCCCCAATGTCTAGCACACAACCATAGGGAATAGCAGAAAATATGGAAAATGAAAGAGCATTTCATACCCAAACATAATCAAATACATTTTTTTTCTTTTTTTAAATAAAGGTACTACACAATTAAAGCAAGCCTCCAAAACAAATTTACAGAGCACTCAGGAGCCAGCTTGGTGAGGTCTGGCCTACTGCATCTCACCTCTAGTTTTCCTTTCAGTCTCGCACCCACAACTTAACCATCCAAGTCTGTCATCTCCATCCTGGGCAGACCTCATCAGTTTTCTAACTGGTAAGTTTTAGTCTTTTCTCAGTGGGGAGGCTAGCCCATTTAGTCTCGTTTTTCTTGGGATTAGGTTGCAAGATTGAGGCCCAAACAAAACGGCGTTTTACAGACTCCCTTTTGGTTCCTCTAGGTCTAATCCCATTTAATTTCTTCCTCCTGGTTTTCAAAGGAAAATTAAGAAGCCCACGTAATGTTTCTCACCATTGCTACATAGTTCAAATTTTAATCATGACCATAGAACTTTATGAGATAGGGTAGATGACAAAACAGCTGCAATCAATAAGAGCTACAGGAACTACCAGAAAGTAAAACAATCCTCCCATTGAATTTATGGCTTAAAAACGGCAGAGAGCAGCTCCGTCCAACATGGTGACTCATTTCACTTAACGGTGACCACTAACCTCATGATACACTTGTTGCAATACATTAGCATGCTGAACGACACACCCCATGCTGTGATGATCAGAAGCACAAAGCCGGAACAAAAACACAAATGCCTCACCAACCTCCTCTGAGAAGTCTCCACCCCTTTCCTGGGGAGATACCCTGCCCACCCCCCAATTAAATGAAACTCAATAAAGAAACCAAATTCCGCTAAAGGAGGGCTGCTCTGCCAGTAGAATAGCCCATTCTCTGTCTCACTGCTTCACTAACTAAACTCACTTTCACATTAAACTCAATGCTGGCTCAGGTTTGACTGCTTTTCTGTGCAAAGCCAAGAACCCCCAGAGAGTTATGGACCCCCAGAATGTCTGCATCACTTACACTAGAATATATTCTGGTAATCAAAATTGCAAATAAAAACCAATCTGTCTTCATAAACTTAAAACATAGTTTATTTTCAACTATATAGAAGGCCAATGGAAACACGATGTTTATATATAAATCATAAATAACTACTACTCACAATTCAAGAGTGTTGAGGGCCACTGAACTAATTATTAAATGAGATATTATAAAACCGACTTAATTGTAGTGTTTATTTATCAGGGAATTAAATAGACATTCAAATTTAGAATATGAGAAGTTCATATATAATCTACCAGTCTAACAAACTGCCAATTATAAAAATAGTCAGGGATGGCCCTGGCTGGTGTGGCTCAGTGGATTGAGTGCTGGCCTGAGAACCAAAGGGTCGCTGGTTCGACTCCCAGTCAGGGCACATGATTGGGTTGCAGGCCAGGTCCCTAGCAAGAGGCAATCACACATTGATGTTTCTTCCCCTTTCTTTCTCCCTCCCTCCCCCTCTCTAAAAATAAATAAATAAAATCTTTTTTAAAAAGTCATGATGTAAAGTATGGCATAGGGAATATAGTAAAAAATGTTGTAACAACTGTATATGATGCCAGATGGGCACCAGATATATCGGGGTGACCAATTTGAAGGTATGTGTATATATATGTCTAATCACTGTTGTATACCTAAAACCAATGTAATACTGTGTTTTGACTGTAATTGATGAATCATTTAATAAAAAAAGATCTTACCACAAAAAGCAAATAATTCATAATACAGTCTAACTTCTCTTTTTAGCATTTGAGATGATTCAGTGCCCCCCAAATGACCAAGGTCACAGAGAATTTAAGCCCAAAATCTCATATTTATATGATAAAAATCTCTGAAAATTAAAATTTATTTCATAATCAAAATGGTGTCCTAATCCAATCTGACTTGAAATTTATTGGGGGAAACTTGACCCAAACTGAAGTTTATCCTGTTTAATGTGAACAGTCAGACATTTGTGAAAAAGTGTTAATGTGTTTAATTCCTGGGTGCTGCCCAGGCACCACCAGTGTTAAGTAATAAGCTCCACATCACATTTCTAAACATACGAAAAATTCAAAATAGATCTGACCCTACAGACTAGAGATAAGGGATTTAACACTTTACTAAAACATTCTCTGATTCCCTGACAAGTATATGTCATCTAGGCCATTTCTATTTTATGCTTACTAGTGAGAAATTTAAAGTGGCTACTTCAGCCTATAGTTAAAATGTTTTTGGCTAAGTAACGGCTAATTGAACAGAATTTTTCATTTTAAATAATTTAAGAACACTTAATTTCAGAAATTATTCCATTTTCACATAGTGTAACATTTTAGAAATATGTGTGTTACCAAAATGTTAAGCCTTTACATTTACTCAATTACTGAAAATATTTTTAAATAATATATTTTATGACAAATTTCTTATAGTATAGAAAGAACATTTGATATATAATTTAATTATAGCTTCATAGTAGCTAGAAGGTTGAAAAAACATTTTAATTTAAAATGTTTTAACAAACATTAATTTAATTTTTGTTAATTTTTACAAATTTACTAGAAAATCTAGTAAATTAATTTTTACAAATTTTTACAAATTTACTAGAAAATCTAAAAGTTAATTTTTACAAATTTACTAGAAAAGTTAAATTTTTACAAATTTACTAGAAAATCTAAACTTTAGAAAAAATACATGACTTTGATTAGTCTCCTCAGGGTAGATAAACAATCAGGACTTCGTTAGGGATGAGAAAAAAAAATAGCAGAGATCATCTACATAATAAGGTAATCTTTTCACAGTGTTAAAATCTGCATTCTTCTCTTTCCTGAGAAAATTTTTTTTAATACACTGAGGACAAAAATGTCAGTTGTACTTAGGCTTAAAACTGCGTAACATATGGATAGTTTGTTACCTCTAAATTTTTTAACTGTGTAGATATATAGATTAGCCAATCACCATCTGAGTATGTTTTCGAAGCTGATGGGGATTCTGCCAGGCCACTGTGAGAACAATACAATCTTAGAAACAGTTCGGATGTGGCATCAAATTATAACTTTTTTCATATGAAAGATCTCTAGACATTTTAAGTATTAGTTCAAATGTTATAGCTGGTGTCTAATTTAAGCAGTATTTATACAACATGCAGAATTCTCTTTTAGATTTTAAACAGAATGGCACACATTATTTCCCTCATGAGACTTTATGCATTATAGTTAGCAAAAGGTCAAATGACTGTTCTGGAAAAACAAATGGAACCAAACTGTATAGAAAAATGCAGGTAAAAATTAGAATATCCACCCCTATTTATTGCTAACACATCAGTGGTATTGTAACTGCACAGAAATGCCATTTTTTTAACATGACCCTTTCCCTTCGACCACTTCCTTACTTAATCATTAAGCATGTAGGACATCAGATTCTGATCATCATCAAACTGTCTTAAGAAAAAAGCCTTGGGTCTGTTGAGTTCTGGTCAAGCTAAAGATAACATTTTGACAGCAGTTCTGTTTCAGCCTCGGGCTCATAAAAGCAGACAGACTCTACAGACCACATCCTCATGACACCAGACAGAACACCACCATGGCTGACATCAGGACCTGAAAAACACTATCAGCTCCTCCCTGCCCCTGTCCCAACCAATCGGGAGAGCCCACCACCCCCACTCCTTCAGCCACGATTAATGATTTTTCCCCATATAATCCAACCCCTGAAAGCCAACCAGGAACAAGGTCTTTGAGCACCAGCTGACCCATGACTCTGGGCTTGGCACCATTTCCTCAACTAATAAATCCTTATATTCTTGGCTGCAAACTCCTGTTCTCATTTGATTGGGCTTTGATGTGCACAGGCAAACTGACCCCTTCATTCTGGTAATAGTATTTATCGCTAGTAGCCATTTTCAATGTTTCGTTTATATTCTTTCAAAGATTTTCTATGCACACACAAGTATCTATCTAGTTTTTATACAAAATGCAATAGATATTTCTATGAGTTCATTTTATTTTTGTTCCAATAAAATTTTTTCTAATTATATTTTATTGACTATGGTATATAGTTGTCCTAATTTTTCTCCCTTTGTCCCACTCCACCCAGCATCCCCCAGTACCTCAGGCAACCCCCAGTACATTGTTCATGTCCATGGGTCATGCATATAAGTTCTTCAGTTACTCCATTTCCTATACTGTACTTTACATCCCCATATCTATTCTGTAACTATCTATTTGTACTTCTTAATCCCCTCACCTTTTCACCCATTCCCTACACACCTCCCTCATCAAAATGCTCTCTGTATCCATGATTCTGTCTCTGTTCATCTCGTGTGCTTAGTTTGTTTTTAGATTCAATTGCTGATAGATATGTATTTAGTGTCATTTTATTGTTCATAGTTTTGATCTTTTTCTTAAATAAGTCCCTTTAACATTTCATATAATAATTGTTTGATGATGCTGAACTCCTTTTGTTTTTTCTTGTCTTGGAAGCTCTTTATCAGCCCTTTGATTCTATTTGATACCTTTTGTGGATAGAGCAATCTTGGCTGTAGGTCTCTGCTTTCCATGACCTTGAATATTTCTTGCCAATCCCTTCTAGCCTGCAAAGTTTCTTTTGAGAAATCAGCTTATAGTCTTATGGGAACTCCCCTGCAGGTAACTTACTGCTTTTCTCTTGCTGCATTTAAGATTCCCTATTATTAACCTTTGGCATTTTTATTATGATGTGTCTTAGAGAGGGCCTCTGCATCCATCTTGTTTTGACTCTGTGCTTCCTAGACTTGCCTGTCTATTTCCTTCATGAGACTAGAGAAGTTTCCTTTCATTATTTTTCCAAATAGATTTCCAATTTCTATCTTCTTTTCTCCTTCCAGAACCACTGTGATGCAAATGTTCAAATGCTTGAAGTTGTCCCAGAAGCTGCTTACACTATCCTCATTTTTTTGCATTCTTTCTTCTTGTTGTTCTGATTGGTTGTTTTTTGCTTTCTTATGACCAAATCATTGATTTGATTCTCGGCATTATCCACTCTACTGTTGTATTTCCCCTGTAAATTATTCTTGCTTTCCATTAGTGTATTCTTCATTTATGACTGGATCGTTTTTATGCCGTTGAGGTCCTCACTAACTTCCTTGAGCATCTTATAACCAGTGTTTTGAACTTTGCATCTGATAGATTGCTTATCTCCATTTTGTTTAGTTCTTTTCCTGGAGTTTTGATCTGCTCTTTCATTCGGGCCATGCTTCTTTGTCTCCTCATTTTGGCAGCCTCCCTGTGTTTGTTTCTATGTATTAGGTAGAGCTACTATGACTTCCTGTTTTGGTAGAGTGGCCTAATGAAGTAGATGTTCTGTAGAGTCTAGTGACACAGCCTTGCCTATCACCAAATCTGGGTACTTGAGGTGTGCCTTTTGTGTGGGCTGAGTACATCCTTCTCTTGTAGATAAGCCTTGGTTGCTGTTGGCAGGTCAATGAGAGGAATTTACCCAGGCCATTCAGCTGCAGGGACTGGCTGTGACCACTGACCACCCTCTGCCCTCTGTGGAGGATCAGCTGTGCAGGGGTCAGGTGGTAGTGCTCCAAAGTGGTCTGTAGTTTTCCACTACGTGTGTAGGCTCTGGCATTTCCTGGGTGGTGAAGGGCAAGGTCAGTCCCTACCTCTTTCTGCCTGAGACCAGCCCGCATGAGTTATAAAGCAGTCTGAGATGGCTGCTACTTGTACTGGCCTTAGAGATTCCCAGGGGAAGCCAACCTGTGAAACCAGGCTGGCCGCATCTAGTGCTGGGCCTGGGGCCACTAAGCAAGTGGTACAGGAGCTGGGAGCTTACTGAGGCTGGCTGTTGCTTGTTTGAGAGGATTTAGAAAGTTGTGAAGCATGAGCCAAGACCAGCCACTAATATGGAAAAGTCATGGTTAACAGTTTGGGTGGGCCAGAAGTTGGGTGGAACAGAGTCTCAAAGAATCTCCAGAATGGGACAAATAGTGTAGCCAGGTTGATGGAGCCTCAGATATGGCACCTGCCTGCCGGCTCTGTTGGGGGAGGGCTCAGAAAATGGACACTGGCTTCTGCCCACCTTTCTGTCAGAATAAAAACTGTTCTCCAGCTCCTGCCTTGATGCCAGACACTTCAGTTCCTCCCTCTATGCCACTGGTGCCTTTCAAGTTACCTCCCTGTTGCAGGAGCTCAGAGGGTATGAATCTGAGTAAGTCCATGTATGAGTTCTTTAAGGGGAAGTACTTGGGACTCCAGAAGTTTCTTCCACTGACTCAATTCCCACATTTTTTTGCAGCCAGAAGTAATGGGGGGTTATCTTCCTGGTACTGGAACCCAGGGCTTGGGGGCCTGGTGTGAGGCTGGGACTCCTTGCTCCCTAGATACCCTTCCCAAATTTTCAGCCACTACATGTGGATGTGGGACCAGCCTCTTCCATGGTTCTGTTTTTCCTACCAGTCTGAATGGATGTGGTTTCTTTAATTTCATAGTTGTCAGATTTCCAGTCAACTTGATTTCTGATGGTTCTGAGTGATAGTTGTATATGTTAGTTATAATTTTGATGTGGTTGTGCAAGGAGGCATGCTGTGTTTACCTATGCTACCATCTTGACCTACAAGTTGCTTTTCATTTAATGACTTGATTATCTATCCAGTCAGGCAACCTCTGAGTTTTTTAGGAACATCGGAGTTCCACAGAATGAAGCCTCCTCAGGCTGTTACTCCCACTATGTTTTCAAAGTTATTTTAATCACTTTAAAAGCCCAAGAGAAAAGACATATATACCTAGTTTAAAGAAGGACATAGTATAAAACAGTGGAGGCAGGAAGGGGGTGATTTCCAGACATTAGGGGGCAGGGTGGAATTTTGCAATACCCTTTTATCTGTTTTTCTGGCTCCAGCTACCACCACACAAGTGCCTGATTTAATTATGCGACATAACACATTCACAGATTATGAGGATTAGGATGCGGACATCTTTGGGGAGCTATTGCTCTACCTACCACAGGCATTGTGTATTCTACAGGTGGTCTGGGAATCTGTATAAATGATTTGGAGGGTATGAATTATATGATACCACTCAACTGATGAGGAGGTTAAGAGTAAAAGGGGCCACAAGGAAGCAGAAAAGACACTCTCAGTCTACATATGTAGAATGAGAAAGTGATTACAAATTGTCAGAAGAAGGTTGACAAAGTCTTCAGGTTAAGCACACCCAAAATGGCAAGCCAAGTAAGAAGGACACACATTCACACACACTCTACATAGGAAATAAGTCTGAAGGATTAAGTCTGAAGGAAATAAGTCTAAATAGACCAAATTGGAGAGGACACTGCAACTGGGGTTCAAAGGGGACTTTAGATTTACGTATAATGAAATCTTTGCATTTTTACAAAGAGAATGTATATAGGTATATTTATATAATTAAGAATAATATTACTCTTAAGTGCCTCAAAAACTCAAACATTTCTGTTCTACCAAATGGTTTCCCACTGCTTTTTAGAACAAAGTTCACAATCAGCATAGATGAGAAGGATCTTTTAAATCTAGCTCTTACCTATTTGGTCTCTTCCTTACCCATTACCTCATATGCATGTTACACTCCAGCATATTAAAGCCATTTGCAGATCCCAAAATATACAATGCCTGTGGTGGGCAGAACAACACTCTCCAAAGATGTCTGCATCTTAGTCCTCAGAACCTGTGACTATGTTATATTACATTGCAAAGGGGAGTTAAAGTTGCAGCTAATCAGTTGACTTTAACAATGGAGATTTCCTGGGATTTCCCAGATGGGCCTAATGTAATCACCAGGATGCTTATAAGAGGGAGGCAGGAGGGTCATGGGCAGAGGAGATAGGATGAAAGAAGCAGAGGTCAGAAAAGAAAGATTTGAAGATGCTACTCTGCTGGCTTTGAAGTTGGAGAAATCAGACCATGAACGAAGAAATTCAGGCAACCTTTAGCAGCTGGAAACGCAAGGAAATAAATTTTCCCTTAGAGCCTCCAGAAAATGCAGCCCTCCTGAAACCTGGATTTTAACCCAATGAAACAAATCTGATGCCTAACCTCCAGAACTATGACATAATAAATTATGTTGTTCAAGCCACTGAGTTTGTGGTCATTGGTTACTGAGTGATAGGAAACTAACAACGCTCATTCACACCTCCCTGCCTTTGCACATGCTGTTACCTACACTTGCAGCAGCTTTCCCTACTTTTGCCTCTCTGGGCCAGTCAATGCCTACCTATTTTTCATTCCCATCTTATGCATGTTACTGGAGCCTCTTTTAATCTAGGTAGAGATGATTTTTGTCCCTCTCTTGTACTTTGTGAATACCCCTACTGATGCAGTTTTTCATTTATTCAAAGGTTATTGAACATCTATCATATACTAGATAAAGGGATATAGATTTATTCAGGCTCAGCAGAGAGGCCTGCCCTGGCCATCTCAACTGAGGTTGCCCCCCTCACCCGCAGTCATTCTTTATATCCTCAGTCTAATTATTTTTCTTCATAGCACTTCTAAGTGACACTATACCATGTATTGATTAGTTTGTTTATTTGCTTATTATTTCCTTCTACAACTAGCATATACACTCCATGGATGCGAGGCCTTAGGTGATCATCTCTCTTTCCCCAGAGTGCCTAAAATCGTACCTGACATATATTAAACACTTTATATTTGCTGAAAAAGCATTGAGTGATTGCATTACAGACCACAGTCCTGTCCCTAACGCTTGGTATTATTAGAGGCAAACACATAGCTTTTACTTCCTCTTCTGTAATTTTTAAAATTGAGGCTTGCCTGTATGAAATAAAAATGATTATCAACAACAAATTCCAAACCAAAATGGGCAGTGGATTGATGTGCATGTCAGAAGGAAAAAGAAACAGTCCTACTTGATCTTGGTGAGTTTCAGTACTGACTGTAAGTTCATATTAACTGAAGTTGAAGGTGCCACTGTGAAGCTGGCAGTGACAGCACACAACCCCCTACATGAAGAAACACGGGCAATGTGTTTCTAAGGATATGTTACTCTCCAAGGGACAGGATATCTTACTCTCCTTGGGCTTAAGGGTAAAAGGGACATTCTTTGCATAACAGACACATTACCTGGTCTTTCCTCCAACATAATACTGAGTAAAACAATATGGTGATCCATGATACGTAACATGATACCATTACATAAACGTGCACAGACATGAAACGATATGTGCATGTCACACACACTCACACTCTGCAAAGGAAAATATTCTAAAGGATATACAATAGAACAAACTGGAGAGGATAGTGCAACTAGAGGGTAGTTTCAAAGGGCATTTTAACTTTATCTGTAATGAAATCTTTGCATTTTTACAAAATGAATATATATAAGAGTAATAAACATTAGTACAAAAGGCCTTCTTTATAAATCATTATGTCATCTATTGCAGGATTAATGCAATTCCACTCAAGATCATAAGTGATTAACCAGTGGGTTCTCAGAGAGCCCAGAGCCTGCTCATCTAGTCACACCCATGACGGAACCTGCCAAGTGTGGACAATCAGGAAGCACCCTGACCCTACTAAGTAGCAACAACCTTGTGAAGCCCAGTCTAAAATATCCAGTTAACTTTGTTTTTAATTTTGAATATAATTAAATAATTTTTATACAAGTTTGTTGTGCCTTGTATAAGAAATTTCTTCTGATATCTTTAATAAAATGATTCAAAACAGAGTACTTTTGCTTCTGATTAATGGTCACAGATGCATTGCTCTTTTTTTTAATTACAAGCATATTCATTAAAAGAAAACTGTTACCATCAAGGCCACAAGTAAGGTTATAGAGTTCAACAATTAAATTGAATTTTGATGTGCTTTTCACTATTACTGCTGAGGAAATTGTATCATCTAAAGTTTAAAATGTGGCAGACACAGCTAGCTGCTAATATCCGTTCTTTCTTGTTTTCTTCCTAACAAAATCCAATTTTCTTCAGGGTTAAAATATTGGCCTTTCTTGATACCTCTGCGGCTCTAGGGGACACAGTTCAGGCCACAGAGATACAAGCAGAGGTCTGCTGAGATCTGGGGACAAGACTTGCTTTTTCATGTAGGCACTGCCCCTTCCTCCCCGTCCTTCCTTCTTCCTGTCTAGAATGTGGACGTGCAAATAGGCACAAGTAGCTGTCGCTGACAACGTAGTGAGCACTACAGTGAAAGATATGCACCATTGCAGAGAAGAAAGCCAGACGGGGCCTGGGGCACTGATGATATCAAGAATATGCTGTGCTATCTGTGGACTACTTCTCCCTGGACTTGTTATGAGAAAAATAAATCCCCGAGCTTCTGCAATCAGGTTCTGTAACTTTCAGCCAAACAAAATTCCCAACAGATACAGACTGAAATCCTCTGAAGCACCCAGGAGATCTAGATGCCCTTCCACAGAGAGCACTATAAAAATTCTTCTCGAAAAGTATCCATCAATACAGGCACAGGATAAAATACTAGAAAATATTCCTGTAGATGCTCTTCAATAGTAGCATGAGAAAATTACATCTAGTAAAACTTCTTATTTTAAAACTCCAATAGAGTTTTATTTGCAGTTTCAATATTGTTGAAAGAGAGTAGATAAAAAGATGTGTAGATGGTTCTGGAAGTGGAAACAAAAAAAAATACTCAGAAACTTCATTTCACTATTAAAAGGTAACACAGAAGAATGTATTTGTGGGTTTTCAATACTCTAGAATAGTTTTTCTACAAAGGATCAATTATGAGAGAAAGAATTTTCTTTTAAAATGCTACATAAAAGCTTTTTTAAATTTTTAATAAAAATAGAAATCCACTATTCTTTAACAAAAGAGAATATAAAACCCTGTTAAAAGGCTGTATTTGAAACATAGTAACACTAGTATATTTTGAATAAATGAAATAATTATAATAGGTAAGAAATATTAATTTCTTTGTGTGTTATTGCCAGTTAAGGAAAAGATGTCTCAACTAAGACAAGAAACAAAGAGAAAGATTAAAGGAGTTGCCTGGTTGGTGTAGCTCAGTGGATTGAGCACGGCCTGCAAACCAAAGGGTAGCCAGTTTGATTTCCAGTCAGGGCACATGCCTGGGTTGCGGGCCAGGTCCCCAGTGGGGTCCACGAGAGAGGCAACCACATATTAATGTTTCTCTCCCTTTCTTTCTCTCCCTTCCCCTCTCTCTAAAAATAAATAAATAAAATCTTAAAAAAAAGATTAAAGGAGTTAATCTTTAAGTTTACAGGAAGGGAGTGAATGAGACATCCATGCAACAGGAGGTTTTAAAAAGACACTCCTATAGAAAACATCATATTAGACCAACATACTAGGTTCATTTAAAATGTCATTGAAATCAAAACAGCACATTCCCAAAGCTAAGGTATGCCTTAACTCTAGAGTAGTTGGACTTTAGAATACGGCTACCAAAGACTGAATTCCATCAGTCATAAACTGGGACTCTCAGCAAATTACTTAAAAGGTAGATGAGACAAGAATTGTAAAAATGTCAACTCGTCCAAATTGATTTATATAATCTTAATTGAACTCCTAGAAGATTTGTGTGTGTGTGTGTGTGAAAATTGGCAAGCTAATTTAAAAATATGTATAGAAATACAAAGAACAAAGAATAGCCAAGGGAATCTTAGCAGAAAGCGGAGCTGGAGGATTTACAGTACCATATATCAAAATCCATTATGAGCCCCGGCTGGTGTGTCTCAGTGGATTGAGCGCCAGACTGCGAACCAAAGGGTCGCTGGTTCAATTTACAGTCAGGGCACAGGCCTGGGTTGCAGGCCAGGTCCCCAGTGGGGGGTGCTCATGAGGCAAACACACATTGATGTTTCTCTCCCTCTCTTTTTTCCTCCCTCACCTTCTCTAAAAATCAATAAATAAAACCTTTTTAAAAATTCATTATGAAGGGGTAGTAACTAAGACAGCATGTTATTGATGCAAGAATAGACAAACAGGCCAACAAGCAGTATAGGGAGTCAAGAAACAAACCCATACACATCTGTTCACCTGATTTACGACAGACCGGAGGCACACTGCTGGGCTGCGGGCAATGAACGATCCTCAGTAAATGGTCTGAGTCAGTTGGGTGTCCATATGGAAAAAACGCATCTTGATCCCCTACCTCCCAACATTCAAAAATATCAATTCCAGATGTATTAAGGGTCTAAATGTGAAAAATAAAACTTTTAGAAGAAAACATATAAGAGAATATATCAATGACCTTGGAGTTGACAAAAATTTCTTAAACAGTTCACAAAAAATTGCTAATGATAAATGGAAAATGTACTAAGTTGGGAAATACTTAAACTAAGAACTTCTGTTTATCCAAATACACCAATAAAGGAATATAGATACACCATTAAAGGAGTATAGAATATAGATACTTCAAAATAACTACAATTTGATAAGGAAAATTCAGACAACCCAACAGAAAATGGGGCAAAATATATGAATAGACACTTCATAAAAAAGGATACCCACCCCTGGCTGGTGTGGCTCAGTGGATTGGGCATGGGCTGCAAGCGGGCGGGGTGGGGGTGGGGCGCCTGTTCAATTTCCGGTCGGGGCATGTGCCTGGGTTGTGGGCCAGGTCCCCAGTGGGGGCAATGTGGGAGGAAACCACACATTGATGTTTCTCTCCCTCTCTTTCTCCCTCCCTTCCCTTCTGTATAGAAATAGATAAAAATCTTAAAAAAAAAAAAAAGGATACCCAAATGGGCAATAAACATATTAAAGGGGCTCATCTTTATTCATTCGGAAAATCCAACTTAAAACCACAATGCAATACCTGAACACTAGGGTAGCTGACATGACAAAGAAAATACCAAATGTTGGTAATAAAATATCAAATGTTAGCAACCAGAACATTCCTACAGTGCTAGTGGAAGTAGAAATTGATACAATTTCTATAGAAAACTCATTGACAGTTCAGCTACTATGATCCAGCCAATCCACACCTACATATATGTCGTGGGGATTTCGTCCCAGCCGAAACCCGTGGGTGACTGCAACTCGATGCGTGAAAGAATCTCATACCGAGACATGCGGGGAAGGAGAGTCCGGGGCCATGAGACCAATTCCTCCATCTCAGGAAAAGGCCTTGTGGGTCGCTTAGCTGGGGGTTTTATTAGAGGCTTTAGGACATATTTACATTGGATTGATTATTCATGGGATTAAGCAGAACAGGGATAGTTTTACTCATTAGCAGGGCATTAGGATGTAAATTCAGGTCCGGTGGCAGACAGGACCAGGGTAAAATAATATGCAGGGCTCAGCAAGCCAGAATTTTTTAAGATACATCTTTGCCAAATTCCTATTAGAGAGTTCCCATTCCACAGATATGATCCACACTTGCTCACATGGGAATCACACGGAGCTGCACTCAAAACGCGTAAATTCTGGAACATGTGTGTTAACATGCATGTGGAAAACACTGCTACACATATACCCAACAGAAATGTGCAGATATATTCATCAGAAGATATGTATAAGTATATTCATAGCATCACTATATGTAGCAGCCTCAAACTAGAAACTACCAAAATATCTATCAGTGGTTGAATAAATAAACTGTGGTATATTCATAAAGTTACTCTTTGACTTTGTGGTTGGGGAGGAAGCTGTGTGAGGTAGAGAGGGTAGTGAAATATTCAGCAACAGCAGTGCCTTCTTAGGTCAAGAAAATGATGCTGCTGGTTCCGTGCAAGGGAAGTGTTTGTAAGGGAAGGGTACATAAACATTAGGCTGTGTTCTTCTCTGAAGTATGAATTAACTGTTCTAAGATTTATATATTAGAGGGGTTATATATTAACTAGCTGAGGTTAATTTGACATGGTGATAAAGTTGACAAACTTGATGAGAGGCACTCACCTAATTTTAAAAACAAATCTGAACATTTCAAATGATAACACGATGTATTTTACATACAAAAAACTTACTATAAAAATTAATATTGAAGAATACTGTTTAATGACATGGAGATTATATATAAACATGAAAACTGTAAAGTAAGATACAAAAAGGAATAACACTTAATTGCATAAGTGTGTATATATACAAGGACACACATGAATATTTAATCAATGATTATAAGGCTATATACCACAGTGGAATACTAGTAACGTGAATAGAACAATTTTTACTTTCTTCTTTATTATCTGAATTGTATAAATTTACAGAGGATTTGAAGAAAAGGTTTTTTTAACTTTTTAAAAAAATTTTGCTTATTGATTTTTAGAGAGACAAAGAAAGGGAAAAAAAGAGAGAGAAATCAATTTGTTGTTCCAGTTATTTATGTGTTCATTGGTTGATGCTTGTACATGCCCTTGCAGGGGACCAAACCCACAACTTTGGGTTATTTGATCGGATAGACTTGCAGAAAAGTTGCAATACAGTAGAAATTTCTTTCTTTTTTTTTTTTAAGATTTTATTTATTTATTTTCAGAGAGAGGAGAAGGGAGGGAGAAAGAGCAATGTATGGTTGCCTCTCACATGGCCCTCACTGGGGACCTGGCCTGCAACCCAGGCATGTGCCCTGACTGGGAATCGAACCAGGACCCTCTGGTTCCCAACCCAAGCTCAATCCACTGAGCTACACCAGCTGGGTGAAATTTATTTTTCTGAAGGAAGGTTTCATCTCAGAGGTAGTTGCTACCCTAATTCCCCATTATTGCTGAATATTTGAGGGTGTCTTTCCTACAAATAAGAACATTCTACTGCATACAAAATAACTATCAACAAGAAATTAACATTGATAACATACTATCAACTAATCCTCAGACCCAATTCAAGTTTTGCCAAGTGTTCCAATGTCCTTTATAGCAAAAAACTACAGTTCGGATTCAAGCATTGCATTAAGTTGCCATGTCTCTTTAGCCTGCTTCACTATGAAATTGCTGTTTGATCTTTGACATTCATAATCTTGACATTTTGAAAATTATAGGCCAGTTACTTTGTGGAATGCCCCTCAACTTGGGTGTATCTGACGTCTCTTCACGATTAGACTCACGTCCAGCGTCTTTGGCAGGAACATCACAGAACTGATTTGTGTTCTCATTATATCCTTATCTGGTTTCTGTTTGTCCATTACTGATGACACTCACTTTAAACAATTAAGTCAGCATCTGCCAGGTTTCTCCACTATAGTTATTCTTTTTTCCACTTCTAATTAGTAAGTACTTTGTGACAGTTACTTTGAAACGCTGAATATATCCCATTTCTTATTAAACATTTAATGTATGAGTTTGTCTCTATCTGTATAGATTCGTTTTATTCCATGGGTTGCACTCTGTTACTATAATTATTTTGATGCTCAAACTATGCTCAGTTTGGCCAGTGGACTTCTTCAAATTACCTCCTGAGTCCTGCATTAAAAACAAAACAAAAACCCATGTATTAGATAACTAGGTTAGAAGTCTAGGAAGGCATGGATCAGTTTTTGCTCAAGTTATTGAGGCAGGATAGTAAGAAGTTAGGAAATTCCTTAGCAAGTAGAATGGGGAAACTGAGACGGCTGATTCAAACTGGCCTCACCCAGCACCCTGACTCGCCTGCCCTCAGGACAACGAGGTTCTGATCAGTATCAAATAATCTCAGGAACAAAGCCTCAGGTCAGTTGACCACAGAGACAAAGTTTTGGTCAAATTAGAGATTACATCTAGGCCTCACTTGAGTTTTGGCTCCAGGCCCAGAAAAGCAGTAAAACCAGACAAAGCAACACCATGCTTGTCATCAGGACAAGAGATGCAAAGACCAATGGCTCCCTGCCCTAGTGCCACCCTGACCTTATACACTCATTGTGATGAATCAGCATATTAAAGAACAAACCTGGAAAGCTGATGAATATTCTATTGAGAGCTTCTCAAGACCTCCCCTAAAATTCCTGCGTTTACAAAACAGATAAAAACCTTTAGGACAAAGAATCCAGTGTTTGCTCTCTCTAGAGCACAACTGAGCCTTCTTTCTTCAGATATTTATCTTTGATTTCTTTCTCCTAAGCTCTAAGGGTTCCCACAAGACTTTCCACCAGGGGAGCAATGGGAAGCAGCAGCTCATCCAGGCTAACCCCCTGAATCTGTGTCCAAGGGCCCTTCTTTTGCCTCTGTACCTTGATTCTTGAGTCTATGCAGTCCAGCCGGCTCACTTCTTCTGCCTCTATGACTTTCTTTCTAAAAGGCCCAAGGCAGCTCCCTAAGAAATGTTAATGATAGCCTAGTTTAAGACCTACTGCAGTACGCATCACTGCTTCCTTCTACATGATGGCGAATTAGCCATATGCAATGTGATTACAAAACAGATTGATTTTTTTTCTCTTAAGCTTTTTTCAGCTCCAGACTCCAAGACTCTAACTTTCAAATTAACAGATGCACCTTTATGTGGGAGCACCACAAGTTCAGGTTGAAACTATTTTGCCCACTGCTCTCTCAACCAAGAGAAATACTCCAAACCCCGTCATCTTTGGAATTGGCAATGTTCCATAGATCCAAAATCCAGGATAGTTTCTTCTAGCTCCTGCTCTTCTCTGACACAATTGATAAAAGTCATTGCCTAGGCCTCTGAAGTCACCAACTGTCCATTTCTTCTTCGTGGACTCCCCACTTGCCCCATGCTTCCCACACTCCTTCCCACAGAGTCTACTTTCCCTCATTTTCTCAGACATTCAATCTGCTTTAACCTTCATTCACCTCTAATTTGCATCCATCTCTAACAATCTGCCCCACTGCTGTTCTAGTTTTTGCCAATTTTTCTCTGTTAATCAATTCAAACCCATTGTTACATCCAAGCTTTATACTCAGTGTCCTTGCAGGGAACAAAACAATATGTATAAAAATACACAGATGGTTGAGGAGTGCTGTGTCCTTTCGAAAATATTCTTTGAGTACTTCATAGACTTCTAGAATAACATTTTTCAAGCCTCCTCTTATGCATTGCTTGTCACAGTCCTGAAATCAGCTATGTTTCCAAGGAGCTCTGGTTCCTTGGGAGATAGCATTTCCAAGTCAATATCTAGATAGTGGATGTGCTCATGCCTATTAGGTGCCACTACTCCTTACCCTCCCTATGATCAAAGCTAAGAAATGCGGACACACACACCACTACATTTATTTCTACCTTCATTTCTCTTTAAAAGACAGATAGATAGGTAGATAGATAGATATGTAGACAGAGCACCGTGCACACTGACATTTCCAACTACCAATACAACAGTATAGCTCATTCTAGTTTTCTCCCTGTATGTATTTATAAGTCCTTATGCCAACAGTAAGAAATCCAGTCCACTTCACCCTTAATATCTTTTATTTGATCAACTCCCCATGTATAACCAGTCTCCCATTTCTGATGCCATCCTCCTCTGCACAAATGTCTTCCTCACCCGGCTTGAGTTCCAACAACCCACAGCAGATGCCCCCCCCACCATCATATAAGCTCCAACATACCATGCAGACTATACCTTTCCAAATAGACTCCTTCCTCACCTTGACTCCTGATTCTGCCCTCTGCCCCACTGCATGGATATGCCTTCCCCTCCAGTTAAGTTTGAAAACCTTATGTCAGACTTTCCCTCTGTATATATTCAAGCTCTTCTCACTCTGCTTGGACTCTGACACACTGCACTGGGTGCTTCCACCCCATTTCTCTTGAGTTCTGACATCTATATCAGGCTTCCCCTCCACATGGATATAGTTCCTTATCTAGATGGGTCTCTGATACCAGCACAGGTCAGCCCTCCCAAATGAATCCCCTCAAGGCCACCCCCCTCCCCTTTGGGCTCCAATACCATGCTTTGGGCTATTGTGGTACCCTCCCCTTTCTAATGTAGAAACCAGTATTGTTCTGTCTCATCTAAAGGCTTTAAAAGTGATTTTTCAGGAGGAAAAAGTTTCTCTTTCACTCTTTCAAGAGGAAATTGAGTAGAAGCAGCACTGTCTTCTTAAATAGCTGGTGTGCCTCAACAGAAATTCTCTGCTTCGTTGCTACTATGATTTAACAGTTTCTATTGACAACTCTAAAAATGTTTGATATATAAATTAATTTCTTCTGTAAGTAGTCATAATCTTAAAATAGGGAACAGCCAACCTTTATGTTTGCACAGTCTTATATACGACAGTCAAAAAACTGGTAATAATCCAAACATCCATAAATAGATGAATGGATAAACTAATAGTGATATATTCAAAGATAGTAAAAAAAGGAAGTTGAGCTACTTACATTATTGATGAATCTCAAAGTAATTATGTGACAAAAAGGAAACCAGAAGAAAAGAGTAAACATTTAATGATTCTGATAAAAATTCTAGAAAATACAAGGTATCTATATTAATGGAAAGTAAATCGATGGTTATTTGCAGGTCTGTGAAGCACAGAGAGAGAAGAGAGATTATAAAAGGACATGAGGCAAGTCTTTTTATTCTAAAAAATTGAAATCTAAAGTCTTTAAATTAATGAAAGTAACTAATTTTTAGTGACCATAAACATAGGTAATCAATGACAAATGAAGGAAGCTGTACCCATTGTGCCTACCAAAACAGGAAAAGATACCAGTGAAGGGTGTAAGCTCTGGATCTAGAATGTTAGATTCCAAATCCAACTCTTAGGTCTTTGGCAAGTTTCTTAGCTTTTTTGTGCCTCGGTTTTCCCGTCTGTACAATAAGGATAATAGTGGTACTTCCTAGAATCATGAGAATTCTGGCAGATAACATTAAAAAATGTCTTAGGAGAGCATCTGGCATCAAAAATATTATTCAAAATATTAGCTATTAATGTTATTGCAAGGGTATTCACAAATGTCTGAAAATGTGTCCATAAACTCTATGACTCTTAAACTGTGATTTGAGAAACAATATATTAAAATGTAGACTCTGCCACTTAGGTGATCACTTGGCACTAATGTCATTTTAAATCCACGTGCACAAAAACAGTCATCAAAATTGTATGAATGGGTTTAAGATGATATATTTTTATACTTCCTTAAAGACTGTGTTTGAAATAGAAACATAAAATATTTTAATTCTCAGGGAGAACTTATAAATTTCCTACCATATGTTGGTGATCTGCAGTGT
Source organism: Micronycteris hirsuta (assembly GCA_004026765.1). Classification (NCBI taxonomy): domain Eukaryota; kingdom Metazoa; phylum Chordata; class Mammalia; order Chiroptera; family Phyllostomidae; genus Micronycteris; species Micronycteris hirsuta. The sequence continues at coordinate 29,063 of PVJI01010878.1, read as the reverse complement.
GAGAATAACTCATATGTTTTAATAGTTTTTCATTCTCTCTATAGCTTGAGGTAATATAAAACAAAGAATAAATAGTTCTTTAATGAATTTGATTTTAGTTTAAATAGGTGAGTCTTTTTTAATTATTCTAAATAAGAATAACCTAGAATACAAAAGAAGAAAAGAAAGTTTATGTATGATAGAATTCATGTTAATCAATTTAGAACAAGAAGATTATGATAAAGTTAATTGAGCTAATCCTAGATAAACTCCAATTTTCAACCTACATTCTCTTTTGTTGTTTTTTTTTAAGATTTTATTTTTATTTATTTTTAGAGAGAAGGGGAAGGAGGAAGAAGGAGAGGGAGAGAAACAGCAATGTATGGTTGCCTCTCACATGGCGCTCACGGGGACCTGGCCCGCAACCCAGGCATGTGCCCTGACTGGGATCAACCTACATTCTCTTAAGGGCTAGATCATTACTCCTTCAAAAGCAATTATCCATGATTTCATAAGCTAATTAAAGTATAACTTCATTTTTCCTCATTTTACAACATTTTCATTGTAACACTAAGTGAAGAAAGCTCTATAAGATCTCTACCTTATTTATTTAGATCCATCCTGCTCTCTAATTTATGAGTAATTATTTTCCCAATATTTAAAATGTGTTTTCAGGACAAGATTTTCACATTTTGTAAATTTAGCACAAAAAAGTTAAGTTGAGTATTGAAGATGAAATGTCCTGCTCTAAAAATGGGCTGGAACCTCCTTTGCTCACAGTCAAATATATCATTGTCAAACCTGACTCAGGTTAGGCTCTGCTGTGGTTAGTGAAGAAAGAGCCTTAATTGACTGTCCAGAAGAGATAGAAAAGCCTGTATTGATCATGCTCATGCTTCAATACCTATGCTCCATTTTACTAATCAAGGTCATTTCTTAGCACTTGTTTCAGAGAAAATTCTAGTTGTTTGATGATTGACGATGGCCCACTTTTCTAAAGAAGTTATTTTAAGTTCTACCCTATTTACATGCTGCTTGAGACTACAGTAGATATGAAATAACTGCCTTTTGTTCTCAAGTGAAAACCTTTTAAAAGCACCAGGAAAACTTAATACAGCTACGGCTTATGTAATTTTGAAACGTGCACATTACATGGCTTAGTTTCTCCTAGACAGAAAGCTGGAAGGGGACTCCCTGGGTGGAGAGTCTTCACTCAAGACAAGAGGATAGAAGGAATAAAAAGGCATTATCAAGCACAAGGAACAGAAAACCTATGGGCCAACTAGGCCAGGAGGCAGTTAAGAACAGGGGAAGACTAGGGCTGGCAGATCCAAGATCAGAATGAAGGAAATGACGCCGAGGAAAAGCAGATGGGGATACCACCGGGAGGGTAAGAAAAGAGTGGTGGGATTGCAAACAAATTGCTGAGAGTGAAAATGTTTCAAACCCTTTTCAATAGCCAAACACTTTTCTAAACAAAATTCCTTCTCCAGGATTTTCAACTTAAGGCCAAAGAAAGCCTCAAGTCGGTCTTTATCCAGTGACTAAAGTTCTAAGATATAAATAAAGCTTAACAGCTGTCATAAAACATGTTTTGCACTGAAAGAAAGAAGGCCTGCAGTGAGCATGTATGAAGCTGACATGCTGAGTGAAGGACGTGGTGAATTTTTCTGAGGCTCACACTGAACCCTGCCCTTTCCTTGGCTTCCTTTGTGCCACCTCTGTTGGTATTCCTGAGCCAATAATTAGTTTTTTCTTAAGCTACATTGCATTGTGACTAAGAATGCTGAAAAATATCCTCAGGCAATGTAAAGGTTTGGCAGAGAGTAATTCATTTTTTGCAGAAACCCTCACCATTTCTGCAGAGCACCTAGGTTACCTAGAACAGATATGGAAAGCCACTGCCCTAAGTAGCAGCAGAGATATAATATGTGGCTGGTGCCAGTGATGAACTTACATGGACTTCACTCATTCATTCAACCCACATTTATTGGGTTCCGTCTATGTGCTAGCCATTGTACTAGGCATGGGGATCGCAACAGTGGATGAAAGAGACATTTCTCTGCCTTCATGGTGCTCACTGTCCAATGGCCTGGTGTACTCATTGGCAGTGAATTACAGAAGGCAAACTCTCCTTGTTGTTGATGGTTGCTACCATAACAATGCATTAAAAATATTAGTACTCCAAGTGAATATTCCATGTTTACCATGGATATTTAATTAAAAGATCAATATCATTTGTGAAATGCCTACGTTATTTGTTCTAAGACATACTATGTTAGCTTATGAATACCACAAAATCTTAGAGAACACTTACTTAAGATGACATAGATGAATTAAATATATGGTAGCAAAATAATGAGGCTTTATTTTATACTACTTGTTATTGAAATTGTTTTGCTCCTTTAAAATATTGGGAGAATGGTATCTTTCTTTACTTTTGAAACATAAGTTGTGAGCTCATACTGTTTTCCTTAGCAGTTAATATTATTATTTATGGATAGAAATGATTAAAGGGCCCCTCTATTAGGATCTCAGAACTTCAATCATAATCCTTAAATAGTAAAACAATTCAGTCCTAAGGTGAGATTTTTGGTGCAGTATCATGACATTAACTTGAAAGACTTTTGCCACCATATTGAAGGATGAGGCTTGGGCTTGCAAGGTTAGACAAGTAGAGTTGTAATCACTTACCAAAAAAAATACCTTTGGGATTTCGATTACACTAGAGATAAATAAAATCATTCAGAAATTTAGGTGAGCGCTTCAAGGTTCCACCAAGTTTCCACCGTAACTGAGGTGCGAGTGGAAGGTGTGAGAGGACAAGAATCTGAGCAATGAGGTGCAGTTTTAGGGTGAAATCACAAAGAGAATGATCCCACATTCTTCCATTTATCTGGCAGTCTCTCTTTCCCTGTGAGACAGGAAGTGATGACCTCACCAGACATATTTACGCTACAGGGTCACAATTTCACTACATGTACTCAGACACAGATCCACTTCCTGCATCTGAGTCACCTGATTTTTATCTTGGTTCTGTAACTCTAGTTTGGGGTTGTACCAGGTATCAGCTTAAAAAAGAAAAAAATAACTTAGGTTTCTCTGCAGAGCATTCACGTTTAGGCATTTGTTCCTCTGCTGATTTATTCACTCACCCAATGTTCCTGAGCATATACTATGTTCCAGTGACTGTGCTAGGTGCTGGAGCTACAAAGATACCCAGCTCTAAGTCTGTGGCAGTGGTCTCTAAACTTTTTCATTACATACTCCTAATCATTTTTTAATATGTTTTCTCAATAATGAATATTTACTGATTGTAAATTATTATAATTTTATAGATTATTGCTATTATTTATTCCTTTCATCTAATATCTCAGGGCAAAATAAACTCTTAATCACTTTAAATCTTCTGTAAAATGCAATCAGATTGCTATTGCGACTGAGTACAGAGGCTTAGCAGATGTCAGGGAACTCAGCACTGAGTTACCCTGAATTCTTCCACCTTACCTCATTGTCTTCTGAAGAAGAAAAATAAAACTGGGGGAACAGCACACTCCTTGGGGCTAAGGAAAGAAAGACCAAGTAGGACTTGGAGAGTATAATGAGTCTGATGACAGGTCCCCCTCATATTATTGCCACGATCACAGGTTATACCGCTGCTGACGAAGTCTTTACAGAGGAATCAGCCCTGGCTTTTTCTTGTCATTTGTTGTGCCTACATTACAAGTATTATCTAGAATCCAGGGATCTTTGTAGAAATATATTTTATGAAGGTTAGCTTTGGTTTAATAAAAAAGTTAACATAATTTTTAAATCCTCTTAAAACCAGACGAAAGTAATAAAATTTCATAATATGGGGGACATGGGCAAATGAGTGAGATGAAACTTGGCATAACGAAGGACTAGGTGCCGGAACCTGGATGGACCTGGGCATTAAAGATTAGAAAAGCTTACTTTATTTCCCTAGATTTGAAATGAATATAAATAGAAGAGCTAGCGCTGACACCCCGCACCTTCCTCCACAGGACCGCCCTGCGCTGCCCCTGGAAGGACACTGCTCTGTAGAGTGACATGAAGGCTCTGGGATTGGAGATATTGGAGCACAAAGGGCAGACAGCCTCAGTTCGCTTGAGGCAGAAGGCTGAGCTGGAGAAAGGCAGGGATGGGTGATGTGAAAGTTGACTCTTAAAGAATAGGAGGGTGGACCGGCTGGTGTAGCTCAGTGGATTGAGAGCAGGCTGGGAACCAGAGGGTCCCGGTTCGATTCCCAGTCGGGGCACATGCCTGGGTTGCGGGCCAGGCCCCCAGTGAGGGCCATGTGAGAGGCAACCATACATTGCTCTTTCTCCCTCCCTTCTCCTCTCTCTGAAAATAAATAAATAAAATCTTTAAAAAAAGAATAGGAGGGTGGTTTCATCATGTATAGGGAGAGAGAAGACCTTGGAAGACACAGCTATTTAAGCCAGAGGGGCACAAGAGCAGGACGCGTTTGGAGGAGTACAAGCAAGCAATTCTGGATGGCTTCACGTTAGAGTGCCAAGTGGGCAGCCTTAGCTATAGACAGAGAAATAATGGATGAAAAGGGGATTGACAGAAATCTGCTGGCGCCAAGAACACTGATGGCTTCAATTTAGAAAAGGGCAGCCAAAATTAAATAGATGAGCTGACAAGGGAACAGATCACAGAAGTGGATAGATTTTTAAAGAGAAATCATTGAGGAGCATGTCATATTAAATGACATTGCTGTGTAGCAGATTTCTTGGGAACTAAATAAATGGTTTTTATCTCCAAGCATATCATAGAGAATGGAGCAGCTACCCATAAAAGCCTTTCCTAGTGCCAGATGTTTGTGGGCTAGACAAATGAAATAATTATATAACAAATATGATTTTAAAGGACATAATGACCATTTTGCCTTGAATGACCAAAGAGCTTCCTGAACTCCTAGCCTCAGACATTTCTCTTTGTAGCCTTCTTACTCTTCAGTATCTCTGAGAAACCCTGGAGAGTGATCAGTGAGAGGGGCGTAGAGACAAGGACCCGAATCTGTACCATTGAACCTTATCCCACTTACAATCACTGTCTACCAGTTCTGAGTTTATTTACGAAAAGTGTATACATTCCTACTACTCATATCAAATAATCATATCGTACACCTTATATATCTGATCATTTCCATTGTGAGTTATGCCTCAGAAAAGCTGAAACAATCTACTCTTCTACCCCTGGAAAATTCAAACTTTTGTAGAAAGACAATATACTATATTTAAGGTAGAACAACAGTTACTATTGACAAATAATTAGGGATTTGAGTAGGGGATCTCAAGCTGCATCTGAACCACAACAAAAGAATAAATTTTTTGCGTAACTGGTGCCAAAATGAAAGGAAAGGGGAAGAAATTAGAAGAACTATTCTGGAATTGCCAAATAGTTGGGGGAGAGAGAGGATTCATGTGACACAGAAGCAGGAGTAAATCCCACAAGGTCGGCACATTAAACATTAAGGGGCTGTTTAATAAATAACAGTGAGTACAGAGGCTTAGCAGATGTCAGGGAAATCAGCACTGAGTCACCCCAAATTCTTCCACCTCGCCTCATCATCTCCTGAAGAAGGAAAATAAAATCTGGGGAACAGCACTCCTTGGGGCTAAGGAAAGAAAGACCGAGTAGGACTTTGCGAGCCAGCCCCTTCTCTGCTCCCTTTCATGTACTCCTTGAGGTAATTGCAGATTTTACCACACAAGCAGTAAAATTCCCCCACCTTGTTCTCGTCATGTCTTGACAGCTAAGAATTTTTTATTTACTCTGCTTCCGTAACAAAATTCTTGTTTGTTCTCCTTTTAAAATGAGTTATCTTATAATTTTTAAATACTTAAAAAGTCCATCAGAATCCTACCCCTTAGAAACAACCATTTTGTGATTATTTTTTCAGCTTTTTCTTTTTTAAAACTTTTTTTAAAGATTTTATTTATTTATATTTAGAGAGAGGGCAAGGGAGGAAGAAAGCAAGGGAGAGAAACATCACTGTGAGAGAGAAACACTTACCAGTTTCCCCTTGTAAGTACCCTGTCCGGGGACCAAACCTGCAACCCAGGCATATGTCCTGACTAGGAATCGAAGTGGTGACCTTTCACTTTGTGAGACGACACCCAACCGACTGAGCCACACCAGTCACTTTATTTTCACTCACTTTATTTTCTTTTTCTTTATTCATCGGGTCTGTTTCTTAATCTGATAATAAAAAATAATAATTTTTAAAGATTATATATTTACTTTAGAAATACAAAATATGTTTAAAATATTTTCAAAGCAAAAATGCTGCATTCCTATAGTGTAAATATTAATGGGCCAAAAAGCACCAAGCAAAAACATGGCCTCATCTATTTGAGGACACATCTCTATGCAGAAAATAAAGTAGCTAACAAACTCGTGCGTTCACTCTCCTGCGTCTGAGGCAGCCTGAGGCCTGCCTGTGTGACAGGAGGAGCCCTTTCCAAGTTCCACCATCCAGTCACTCCACACGAATGGGGACCCATAATTCAGAATGGCCTGTTTCTCGTTCCTGCTGTCCCAGAAAAATTCCCATGATGTCAAGTAGTTGTTTGAGGACGCAATCTGATTAACTTCATGTTAACATGTGAAAGAAGGAAAGGTTACTTAAGCAGGGACCTTCCCAGTATATTTGTTAACACAACAGTGTCTCTAAAGATGAGAATTTCAGGCTGGGTGCTAAAGTGAAGTGGAAGAATTTCCAGTAGTGTGCACAGATAGTTTTGATTCAAGGGACTATCCCCCGAGGAAACCTAACATCACAACATGGACAGTCTGTCTTGGCTTACTGGGGTTCTAGCATAATGCCTGTCTCCCAGCAATGGCGCACTGTAAAGGCAGGCAAGCCGGGCAGCCAGACCAGGGGCTTTGGCATCATGCACATGCAGATTCAAACCCATCTTGCCTCTTAGAGGAATGACTTTAACAAGAAGTTGTTGCTATTTAACCTCTCAAACCTGTTTCTTTACCTGTTAGCAGGGTTGTTATGGGATTGAAACGAATAAAATAGAATATTCAAAGTGCTTGACACACAGTAGGCACTCAAGAATAAGTTATTTTATTTATGTCACTTCTTTGTCTTTGCACAATATTTAATAAACTGGGGTTTTCCCAGTCTTCTGTGAAGCAATAGTAGATAGAGCGGCGAAGGATGGTTCAACTAATTACTGGCAAATGGGAACAATACATCTCTTAATGTACACTGTCATCGCTCACTGAAATGGTTATAATGTTGCAAATTTTTTACCCTGAAAGAGGCCAAATTTGGTCCCCAAACATAATTACTTTAACCTTCACGGTGTTTAGTTTAGTTTTGTTGAGTTGTCAACATTTAAACCAGGAAATATGATTTAAAATCTGTATTTTCATCATCTTTTTAAAAATTCCTGTTTCAATAGTTTATTCCCTTACGAGAACAACTGATGGAGTAAGTAGCAGTTAGCTTTTTTAGCTAGGGTTTATGTTCTTCAGTAAGCCACAGTCCTCACCATGCCTTACTGCGCCCCAACATGCAGGAAGAATGTCAGTTGCCATTTATCATCCCAACTTGCGCTGTTGCCTTGCTGACTATGTGCTCTCTCTACTAATTTTCATTTCTGGTTTGCCTCTTATGGGAATTTGAGTTAGTGACCTCTGCCACAGAGCTAATGAATTAATTCCACAATAATACATAGCACTGTAGTCAGGTTCTGAAATCATATAATCTGGGTTTAAATGCTGGTTCTCCGGATTACTAGTTATGTGACTCCAGGTGAGTTACTTTACCTTTCAGAGTCTCAGTCTCTTCAATGCTACAAAAGAAATAGTAACTGACTCATCTAACAGAGTTGTTAGATTTAAATATTGTAATGCTTATAAGGAACTTTTCATCATACCTGGCTGTAAAAAGGGCAATAAATGTTAACTACAAAATGACAGAGCTGACAAGGACAACAGTGATGATGATGATGATGATTGCTGCTGCTGCTATTACAATTATTTCGAGTAGTAGTAACACCATAATTACTGCTACTGTTAGTTAAGAAGAATAAAAACACTTATGAGCTTTCTTTGTTTTCATTTCTGCTTTCTCAAGTTGAAAACTGAAAGTCATTTAGAAAGCCCTGAGTGACCTGGAGCCTTTCTAAAGTGGGAACAGCCAGTTTCTATGCACCATTGCGCATGAGCAAAATGAAAACCCCTCCAATCTCAGACAGCAGAACCACTGCAATTCAGCCTCACACTCAAGCCCTGGGGAAGAAGGCAAGAACCTCTTTCAAAATTCCAGTAAGACATATGTTTTGGATAAGCCAATGCAGCAGAGAGAAACAGAGTGGGAGAAGATAAAACCTCTAAAGATTTGAAGCTACACAACTTCAAAGGGGCAAGGGAGGTGTCCCAAAGTTGGTGTTGACCCAGGGAAAACAAGGCTTTCTCTCTGGGAATGACGTATCGGGACAGAGCAAGAGAGGAGAAGGAGAGAATGCTGGCAGAGTGACTGCAAAGAAGAAATGTAGTGCAAACTGTGGCCACACCAGACAAGCTCCAGTATGAGCCAGGGAGCCAAAGACGAGACTGGAAGAGAAGGGAGATCAGGTAGATGGTGAGCACTCCGCCAGGTGTGATGGCAGTGTCTGAAATCACTTCTCCTTAGGGCTCAGCCCCAAGGCACGCCTTCCATCATGAACACAACGACTAACAACCCTCTTTCGTATTTATCATTTGATCCCAGACTAGCTATATGAAGTGGTATTCTCCTATTTTACAAATGAATAATGGAAGAAGAGATTAAGTCAGTTGCTTAAAGACACAAAAGCAGTATGTGGTGAAGATTGCTAGAGCTTAATTCTTCTGAAACCAATTACTATGCACTGCACCATCTTCAGAAATTGCATTTTGTTCACCATGTGGTTTTCAGACTTGTCCTTTCCTTCATAATTGTCCTTATTTGCTTAAGGAAGTTCTGTTGTTTTTTAAATTTAATCTTTATTGTATTTTTTTCTATTACCATTTAGTCCCCTTATACCCCCTTCTCCCCAGCAATCACCACACTGTTGTCCATGTCCATGAGTCCTTTTTCCTTTATTGTTTTTTTTTAAAGATTTTATTTATTTATTTTTAGAGAGGGGAGAAGGGAGGGAGAAAGAGAGGGAGAAAGCAATGTATGGTTGCCTCTCACATGGCCCCCACTGGGGACCTGGCGCGCAACCCAGGCATGTGCCCCGACTGGGAATCGAACCGGGACCCTCTGGTTCCCAGCCTGCGCTCAATCCACTGAGCTACACCAGCCAGGCTCCTTTATTGTTTTTAATGCAGATAAGCCTTGGTTGAATATAGAAGAAAAAAGTAAAAAAAAAAAAATGATATGTCAAAGCCTAGACCAGCATAACAAAACTGATCAATTTCTTTGTGGTGTCAGGCACTGAATCATCAACAGTCCCAGATGCAGATTGGAGTCACCCAGTTTCTCCACCACCATCTCAGCCCCCAGATCACCAGAGCTGGGGAATATATGTCATAACATTTTGATAAAAGATACACAGTAACTTTATCTAAAATATCTTCATCCCTCCCCCCCCGCCACCAACGGATAAATGAATCTCGTATTATTCTAGTAGGAATGGAGGATTACAGTCAAGAAGAAGACGAAAAGTTGAAAAATGTAACTCAAAGGAATATTCTCTTCCAGGACATGGAGCTTGCCTGTTTAGATAGTATAACTTTGCCAAGAACTTTTCAATTAATGCATGCTTCCAACACTGATTAGAAAGTAAAATGCACTCCCTCAAACTAGAGTAATACCTTTTTTTAATGGGTCATATGATTTTGCTTTAAGAAAGTTTTCCAGAACTGAAAATAGAACATGTCTCTATGGTTCCTGGTCCAGTGAACTAAACAATGTGGTTTCTTCGTTTTTAAATGGTCTGTTTTAAAATGAACAAATCTTAACACTTCATCAAGCTAAAAAAAAGAAACAAAAGAAAAGAAATAGTCTCTTAGGCCAAGAAAAAGCTGAGATAGGTCTGAAGTTACCTGTAAGGCTGCCAAGTTAAACTGAATCAATTGATTTCACTTTTCAAAAATCAAACAAAACCTACCCCAAATAGTTTTTCTGACTCAAAGTCTGCATTTTGAATTCACACAGATGAAATGCCTATCAAATCCGATGACATACAATAGATTCACAGGAAATGTTGATATTTCATAAGATAGAGATGTAAGGGTCCAGTGTTTCCGTTTGTAAGACTGGCTTTCAAACAAGATGCACACATGTACAAAGACACACACACAGTCACACACCGCACATACATGTACCTTCTCTGACGGAGGCACGAAGGTGCTCATTTCAACCTCTATGGGAAAGCACCTGTGACACTTATAAATATCTATTACATCACCAATTAAAGTGTAAGTTTCTAGCTCTACTGACCTTTACATGAACTAAACAATAAAGCTGTTCACAAATCTAACAGACAGCAGCTTTTCCAAAGTGAAACAGTGAACCACTGTCCCTAATGCGCCCATCAAACTAAATGATTAAAGTGGCAGGCAGTACAAAATTTAAAAAGCCATTGTAACATAACAATGCCAAGATTACTGGTCTTGTCTCAGAAAAATAAATAAATAAAATTCATTTGCAGAGGATTTAAAAAAGAAACAGCTAATTTATTTATTTATTTAGCAAATGAATGGACTGAATAAATTTAAAGCAATCAAAAGAGATTCAGTGGTCCTCAGATCCTCAAACTGCTTCCAAACTAGCTTGGACACTGGCGGTCACAGACTGGTTCTAATAACACAGTCTTCATAACAAACAGTTATTGTGTGGGTCCAACAGGGCTGAATTCAAGTCTTAGTTCCTCAGTTACTATTTGCATGACCTTTGGTAAGTTACTTAACCTTTTACTTATGTCTTTTGCGACATAAGTACCATAAATAACAGTTACCTAATGGAAGTTATGCCATAGGCAGTTATAAATGCAATTATACATATAAAGAGTTTAGCACAGTGCTTAGTTTAGAGCAAATGCCCAATAAGGATTAGTCATTGTTATTCTTGGGAAATCCCAGAGTTAGAGTGACCACATAATTTCTCATCCAATCCAGGACACCTTTGAGATTAAAAGGAAGCTCCATTAACAATACTATGGCAAGGATGAAAGGTCACCCTAATCACTGTCTGAGCAGCACAGTCTGGTAACATGGAATGCTGGGGACCAGAAGCAAGCTTTCAGCGACACACAACATGTAAATAAGGATGCCTAGTTACCTGTGAATAAAAGTATTAGCAACGAGGAGAAGGAAGAACTCAAGTTAATTGGAAACGTTCACTTTTGTAATCAGTTGATAATATGATCACACCAAAAGCACTGTTAGTATTTAAAAATTTTTAGCATTCTAAATTAAAAAAGATCAAAATCTTTAACAATATCACTTTACAAAACATTTTGAAATTAAGAGATTTTTATATTTGCATTTATCATGAAATACCCTCAACCATTTCTTAGATCTATACACACTTTCCCCGGTGGTATCTTTAGCATAGCTTTTATGCTAGAAATTAAACTAATTTTAAAGTTATGGAAGAAATAGCACAGCAGTTATCTAGATCATCAAAGCAGGAAGGGAATATCCTAGAGCGTGCGCCAGAATACTCCAACCTCTTGAGGAAACCAGCCTTCCTCTCTGGCACCCTTCACTCCAGCATTGTGCTCCAGCAAATGAACGAATTCCTTCTGAAACCTGGAAGTATGCAATCAATAAATGTTTACTTAAAATCATATTGCTAATTTTGATAACTACAGGGGGATCTTATGAATGTATATGTAGATGATTTAATTAAGTCTCTTTGCAAAGAAGAGTTAGTTGCCAAATGACAAATGAGTCAGTAGCAAGATTAAAAGAGCTTTATGGACAGAATTTTAAATTTTGCCACTTTTTGAAAGAATGAGAGAAAAATAAGAATTCATGTTTGTGTTGCCTTGTACTTTCATTAATCAACATAAAAAAGATGAACAAGAAACTACTAAAAATTGTTACATATGAGACCAGGAGGAGCCAGGGGAACAGGGATGAAATAGTGTAAGAGTTCTCCTTGCATACAATCTGAATCATTTCAATTTTTGAACCATATAAGTATTAGATAGTCAAAAAAATTTTAAAGAATTTTTAAATTCACTATTTTAATTTTTTAAAAGTTCTAAAGAAACTATCTGTAACCTACAAACAGATTTAAACATAGACAAAGATAAAGTACATCTATGCCTCTTACAATTATAAAGTTTATTGAGAGATCCAAGATGGCACCAGGGTAGGTAGAAGGTGGACTCACTTTCTCCCAGGACCAAACTGGAATGACAACTAAATTATAGGACAATCACCCTCAATAACTGATTGAAAACTAGCTGAAGAGACATATTATAACCAAAGACTTAAGGAAGAAGCCACATCAAGACCAGTAGGAAGGACAGAGCCCGGAAGTGGCTGAGGTTCTGCAGTCATATCTCAGCTGTGGGTGATTCTCCCTGAAAAGCTTGAGGTCTCAACCCCAAGCTGGGCTCCCCAGCCCAGAGCACCAGAGAAGGGGCAACCACATAAGACCTGGCTGTGAAAATCAGTGGAGATTCTGTCTGTCAGGGAGAGACAAAAGTCCACTAGAGTCACAGGTACCCTCTTAAAGGGCCAACACACAAAATTTGGTTCACAGCCACTCACCATGGGCTCCAGCAGAGGGAGGATAGAGTAGACTAGAGTCATGTGAGAAAAGTCTGGGGTTTGTGGCTTTCGGGAGAGAACTAAAGGGACAGCTGCCGGGATCCATGTGCTGAGACCCTCTCCCTTGCCTCAGAGGCCATCTTTCTTGGGTGAAACACTCCCCTACATGAGCCAGGGGAAAGTAATAGCCCCACCCTCCGGGCACCCTCTCATCCCACCCTATGGAGCTCATGTCCTGCTGAGTAGTTAGCTGTCTTGGCCAGGGTGTAGAGGTCTGGGCAGACTCAGGGAGTATCAGTGACTGAGTTGTGTAGCTTTGGGCCAGGGGCCATTCTCCCACTTTCCTGTGAACCTGACTGGTACTTACCCCTCATGGGAGATCTGTTAGCCCCACCCTCCAAGCTCCTGGTAGCCCCATCAACCCAACTCTTGGTGGCTGTGTCCTGCTCAACGCTGAGCAAAATCTGGCACAGACTGAGTTGTGTGGCTCTAGAGTCACACCTCCACCTTCCCAGATCATCACTTTTCTCTCATGGGAGATCCACTAGCACTATGCTCTGAATCCCCAGAGGCCCCACCCTGCTGAGCCTGGGCTCTGCCTGGCACAGTCTGAGTCAGACTGAGTTGTGTGACTAAGACAGGGCCCAGTTTTTCCTCACATGCCCAAGCAGTGCAGAGGCTTCCCTTCACACTGACAAATCTTGGTCTGGTTAGGTCTGATAAACTCTGCTGGCCTTACCCTGATGACTCCCTGAGACCCTGCCAAACCACAAAGGTGTGAGAACACCCACAGGGTGGCAGCTACAGCTGGTATACCTGGAGACATTTGCTGAGTGCCCTCAGATCCAGCACTGGCACCAAGGTTAAACCAGCATCAGTCTGGTGAATACCACTCAACCCTACCTTGTGACTCACTGCTCCAAAAAGGTTGCCCAAGGTCAGTCACAGGCAGAGCCTGACATTGGTCCGCACCAAAGTCACTCCCAGAGGCCCAGAACCAACACACCCAGTGGTCAGATTCAGACAACATCACAGCAGGATCCAATAAGATATCCAAAGGGTATGTCACTTGGCAGGCACCAGATCCTGCTGAGGCTAATTAGGCATCATGTGGTAAGTACGTGCACAGCAGCTCCCATGCCTCAGGTCAGGGTAGAGTCTCACAGTCAGCCAGACTGAGGGTCAATCACATGCATGAATGAATCCATAGCAATCAAGATTCAGTTACAACAGGAGGGCTCACAAAACTCACGCAAAAAGCATTCCATTCCTGGAGCACGCCACTCAGTTGATCAAGGAGACTGCATCACTGGATCCCACAGAACACATACCGATGTTACATAAGGCCGCCCTACCAAGCCTGGGAGTCATAGCATATCTACCACAGACATAGAAACAAACAGGCAGTCAAAACGGGCAGACAAAGAAACAGGCCCCAAATGAAAGAACAGGAGAAACTGCCAGATAAAGAGCCAAATAAAAAGAAGGTAAGCAACTTATCAGATACAGAGTTCAAAAAATGGTTATAAGGGTGTTCAAGTAACTTAGTTAGAACTACAAGGTACTTGTAGTTCCGACGGTCAGTGGACCTCTCAACAGAAAAACGTCAGGCCAGAAGGGATTGGCATGAAATATCCAAAGTGATGAAAAGCAAGGACCTATAATTAAGACTATTTTACCCATCAAGGCTATCATTTCAAATTAAAGGAGAAATAAAGAGCTTCCCAGGCAATAAAAAGTTAAAAGAGTTTGTTAACACCAAACTATTATTACAGGAAAGGTTAAAGGTTTGTTTGAAAAAGAAGGAGGAGGAAAAGGAGGAGGAGGAGGAGGCAGAGCTGGAGGGAGACAGGAAGAAGGAGGAGAATGGGAGGAAAGTTAAAAGAATAAAATTGCAATAAACATGTACCTATCGATAATAATTTTAAAATGTAAATGGCTTAAGTACTCCAGTAATAAGACATAGGGAAACTGAATGAATAATAAAGCAAGACCCATATATGCTGTCTATATGAGACCCATCTTAAAGTGAAAGATACATACAGACTAACAAGTAAAGGAATATAGAATGATATTTTATGCAAATGGAAAGGAAAAAAAGCTGGGGTAGCAGTACTTATATCTGACAAAATAGGCTTTAAAACAAAGGCTATAGCAAGGGACAAAGAAGGATAATGAAAAATGGAGCACTCCAATAAGAAAATATAACCCCTGTAAACATTGATGCAGCCAACATAGGAGCACCTAAATATATAAATAAAAATCTTGGTGAAATAAAGGGAGAGTAATACAGTCATAGTAAGGGATTTTAACACCCCACTGACATCAATGAATAGATCTTTGAGATGGAAAATCAACAATAAATGGTGGCCTTAAATAATATACTAGATCATATAAGTTTAATTGATATCTTCAGAGCATTTCACCCCAAAGCAGCAGAGTAGGCATTCTTTGCAAGAACACATGTAACATTTTCTAGGATAGACCCATGTTAAAACACAAAACAAGTCTCAATAAATTTAAGAAGATTGAAATCATATTTAGCTGCTTCTCTGACCATGAATGTATGAAACTAGAAATCAATCACAAGAAAAAACCTGAAAAGCACACAAACACATGAAAGCTAAATAACATGTTACTAAAAAATGAATGGGTTAACAATGAGATCAAGGAAAAAAATCAAGACAACTTCAAACAAATGAAAATGAGAACACAACAACCCAAAATATATGGGACACAGAGAAATCACTCTTGAAAGGGAAACACAAAGTATTACAGACCTATTAATGTTAAAGGAACATATTTAAGAAAAAGAAGATTAAAACTATGAATAAAATGACAACAAATACATATCTGTCAACACTTGAATATAAAAACAAAGCAAACAAGAAGAACAGAGACAGAATCATGGATACAGAGAGTGTTTTGATGGTTGCCAGATGGGATGGGGATGTAGGGATGGGTGAAGAGGTGAGGGGATTAAGAAGTACAAATAGGTAGTTACAGAACAGCCATGGGGATTAAAGTACAGTATAGGAAATGGAGTAGCCAAAGAACTTATATGTGTGACCCATGAACATGAACAATGTTTTGGGGACTGCCTGAGGCAGTGGGGGATGCTAGGTGGAGGGGGGCAAAGAGGCAAAAATTGGGACAACAGTAGTATCATAATCAATAAAATATAAATTAAAAAAGGAAAATCTAAACTGATACAAATAAAGGCTCAGACGCAGCTCATATTTGATTGGCGAGATCTTATTACCCAGATTTTCGCAGAATTTGCAATAGGAGATAAAAACAGAGAACAAAGCTGAAGAAAATATTAGAAATATGTGCACATATTTTCAACTTAGTTACATGAACAAAATGTTAGATGTTTAGTTAATTATCATTAAACATTAAGGAATAGCTCAGTAAGATTGAACCATGATTTTCACATTCTTCAGACAAGTGAATGACTTCCATATTTACATATTTTATATTTTCTTAGAACAGACACAATAGGAACAATTTACAGTAATTATAATTATTGGATAGTTTGTTAGACCCTGCAATACTTTAAGTCAGTCACATGGAAGAATGGCTAGGATTCATAATTATATGTAAATTTGAAATGTATGTGAATGTTGTATGTGTGTGAATATGGTGAGTTCTGAAACTATTTCTGTGGTTATTTGGGAAAACATAAAAAATAGCTAGGTTTTGTACGTGAAGGCCATCTGGCTGAAACGTCTGCCTCTTTGTTGATTGCTGGGGTGGGTGAGTGTGATGGCGCTGGCTGCACCGGCACCTTCTTCCTCCTTGAGCTCTGTGTGTGCCCCTCCCGCACATCAGCCAGCGTTGTGACCTTCTTACTCCAGCTCACATTTACCTGGAAAGTTTGAGTTCTAGAAACAAATCAAAATACTGTAGAAGCTCTGGCTTATAAGACACTCGAAAAGTCTTTACAGAGATCCAAAGGCTCTCCCTACTCTCCCTACTGCCAGAAGCCTATCAGAAATCCAGTTCTTTGTAACGTAACAGGGCTGACACTCAGCACTGGGCAGGCAGTTCACTGCCCAAGCTCATCTGGCAACGGAGAAACAGAGCCTGAAATCACAAATGCGCTCTGCTTTCTAAGCCATGTGCCTTGATGTGGGGCTGCATCTGACTGGTTTAATTCATACAAAAATGTCCTGTGGGCTAGTATGAGCCCTAGGTCATAATGTGACGTACAGGTGAGAGACTGGCCATTTTGTATTTCCTAGTATTCTTCCCCTCACAATGACGCTATATACGCTACAATAGACACTTTCAGGAAGTCATTTTAAAGTACCACTCTTGAGAGTACAGCCTGTTAGGTACATAACACTTCCAGTATAATCCATGAGACCTGTTTTGTCTAGATTAATATAAGTATGTCTTTTTTGAACTTCTCTCTCTCTCTCTCCCCCCACCCCCGTCCCCAGCTCTTCTACCCCTCTCTCTTCCCCACTCAATATTTCTCTCTCACTTTCCCACCCTGACCTCATCCCTAAGACCTTGAAGAAAACAAAATTCTTTCTGGCTGAGTTTTTGGTATAATGCTCAAATTTGGGTTGAAACAGTTCTTTCCGAAGCCATCTGCCACCCAAGCTGTTTGCATCCTCACTGAATTCCCATTTCTAAAACTAGGGGGAAATAAAGGGCCTATGCTGCCAGCTTTCTCTGAATTCACCCCTTTGACTCCATTCTGCCTTAGGTTTTCCCCTGCTGGCTTCTGGTCACCTCAGCTCCTTCCCTACTCCTCTTCTTTCTTCTATCATATTTCTATTAGGAGTCACCTGGTCTCAAGGTATCTGTCCCTCTATTTACTCCATCAACAAACTGTCAACTTCTTGCTCTTTCCATCCCCCAAACCACAGGTGTACATGAGATTTTTTTTTAAACAAAATGACATATTAAGCAAAAAGAAGTACAATAACAATATATATCCTGTTTAACTAGAGAGAGAGATAGATACATTCAGGAAAATGACATAGTTATTAAATTTTTGTCTGTACAGCATTTGAAAGAAAAAAATTAAGGGTAAAGATACTTAGATATAAAGCAAAATTAAAAATAAAGTAGGCCCCAAATGAAGAATAGATCTTAAACTGGTCCATGGTTGGGTTCCATTATTAGAAGTCAGAGTTAGTAAAAACCTTATAATTACATGCAAAATTTTGGTGTGTTAATTTTCCTGAGGAGAGATTACACATATTTCATCAACTTCTCAGAGGGAATCTGTGACCCAAATAAGCTTAAAATATTAAAGAAGAGTCAATGATGGAAATATCAGGAAAAAACATCTCATTCTAAGTAATTAATAAAATCATCTAATATTTAGTCTATTTTAAGTACAAATATTAAATTCTTTGTATAAATATTAAAATGGTCTCATCATTGATGGGAGTATACGATAGGTCCAGGTAAGTTTTTCAAGCCCATTCAAATCACTTCATAGACGACTGAAAAACGTGAAGGCATTCTTTAAAGTAGTACTTTCTAAGCTTCTCTGATGATGTGAATCACTTGCAGTGCTTTATACTTAAAAAATAATGAGTCCCAGGGCCCTAACACACATATACTGAATCGAAATTTAGAGGTGAGAGGCCAAGGAATTTTTCATTGCTTTTTTTTAAGATTTAATTTTGTTAAAGCAGTTTTATGTTCAGAGCAAAATTAAGAGAAAGGTAGAGAGATTTCCCATATACCCTCTGCCCCTTCACATGCAAACAAACAAGACTACCCCTATTATCAACATTCCCCAGCAAAGTGGTCCATTCTTTACAATCGATGAACCTATATTGATACATCATTATCACTTAAAGTCTATAGTTTACATTACAGTTTAGTCTTGGCGTTGTATATTCTATGGATTTGGACAAGTACATAGTGACATGTATCCACCATTATAGTATTGAACAGAGTAGATTCACTGACCCCCTGAATATTCTGTGCTCCCCCTATTGATCTCTTCACCCTGGAATGTTTTTAAAGAAGTGTATCAGATGATGCTTATCAATAGGAAGCATTTTATGGTAACTTTCCAAAGTTGTTATTAATTGATGCCCTTGTTTATCACACAAAAACAAATGGACTAAGAAGGAAAACCAGAAACTCATGCTTTGACTTTTTAAAATATCATCTATTTAAATTTAGATTCCCCTCTTTGTAAAATTTTGAATACAAATGATTAATAAATAATAATAGTTTAAAATAGTTTGACCCTTATAGCAATGTAACAAGAATTAGTTAATTTCATAATTTATATATAACCAGATACAAAGGTTTTCTAGCTAATTTTTTCAAACCAGGTAATAGAATACAGTTACTAAAAACATTTGAAGGGCATTAAGCATGTGAGTCTAGAAATTTGATGAATTATGATGCCTAAAGTATGAAAAATTTATTAAAGGAATTTCAGTATAAAAAACAAAACATTAAAAGAAGCAGCAGGGGGTCAAGTATTCTCTCTCAAACATAGTATTCCATTAAACTAATAGTTTTTTTAAACAAAAATAATGCTTTTATAATGTATTAAAACCACCCCAGGGAGATTATTTATAATGGCCACTCTAATGGACCAGCCCAGCTAGTTTACTCTACAGTGCCAACTTTAATAAAAAACATACTGGGAGGAAATTTCTTTCTAATGTTAAGTATTTCATTTTTAAAATTAATGTAATCAATTCAATTTGACAAATATTTGTTTAGTATGTAGTGTGAGCCCAGCTCTAGGCTAGCTACTAAAGATAAAGCAACGAATAAGGCACAATTCCTACCCTCAGTAAGTTGTTCTGGTTAAGAGATTGGGTGCCAGTTCCAAACAGACATGAATTTAAATCTCAGCTTTACCATTTACTTACAATGTGTTTCTGATCAAGGCGCTTAATTTCTCCCAAACTTGACTTATTTATATGAAATTAAAATAAAGGCACATACCACCTGGGGAGGGGGAGAAGCTATCTTGTTGTAGATATTCTAGATTTTTTTCTCATGTTTTGTAAAATTTGGGGCAAACTAAATCAGGGGTTGGCACACTTACTCTGTAAGAGATCAGACAACCAATATTTTAGGCTTTGTGGATCATCTAGAGTCTTCTGTATTTATTCAATTCCATTGTGTAGTATTAAAGGAGCTATAGATAATATGTAATCTAAAAAGCATGGTTCCAATAAAACTTTATTTACACAAACAGGCTGCTCGTCATATTTGGCCCTTGGCTGCAGTCTATCAACCACTGGACTAAATAATTTGTGAACTTAACCTTTCAAATGCCTATTTAACCTTTTATTATATTTGCCTTACTAAAAACATTCAGACCAGGAATAGTGAAAAGAGGGTATACCAAGGAGACAGGGAATTAAGGGGTTATAGAAAAAATAGGCTGTGAGAAATCAAGGAAGTTGCTCAGAAAGGAAGGGCAGTGTCACCCGAACTTAAAGTGACTCATCAACAGCAATCAAGCTCTACAGAACAAGATTGGAAACTTAAAACATTTGTGCAATAACAGCAGTAATAATAATATTATTCACAGAATAATACACTTCTATGCAAAATTGCCTTTGAACCTCTAACTTCCTTTAAAAACCATTCTTTCTTATTAAAGAATTGGGCATAAAATTTAAAATGCATGCATAATGATTTTGTTAAAAATACAAATAAGCACAAAGAAAAAAAATTAATACCTCTTCAAATACTACCAACCCAGAGGCACTTTTTGGCTGAATAATTTTTAAATACGTTAGAAGCAATCACTCGTCAAAGGATCCTTCTGGAGCATGAAGGATCTGATCTCCTGCATTCATTCACTCCCCAAGTTCACATGTTACGTTGCCGAATTTGCTCATGTGGGGCACACTGCAATGCTCAGTCAGTGCCCAAGGGTCTTCACCACAAGAAGAGTGTGTGTGTCAGGCACATGTGAACAGCTTTCTGGAGATCACCTCAAGGACTCCTCCCCACAATCAGAAGAAGCAAGCACTGCTATTATGTCCATGTTAGAAATAAGGAATCTGAGGCACGATAAGGTGAAGAAATTTACCCACCATCAAGTAGTTAATCCGTGGCAGCACCCTGGTATGAACACAGAATTCTGTCTGCCATCATCCATGCGCTAAATCTTTAGTGCTTTTCCTAAGGAAGAGTAAGTACATGTACATCCTATCACTAACCCTGCAGTCAGTCTTCTGACACTACTTGCTGTCATTGTGGTAAATAAAAATATAAAAAGTATGAATATCTTGGCCACTTATGAAGAAATAATAGAAACAATGGTTTGGTGAGTATTGACCTTTGGTAATAAATTTGAGTCCATACTTGAGTCCATAAATTTATTATTGTTTCTGGGGGGTGTCACAATTTAACCAGAACAGGGGTTAGGTGTCAGAACAGTTGGTGGTTCTGAACTTTTTGGAGGATCCAAACACATTGCAAATATGACAAAAGCCACAGATACTTTCCCCAGAGGAATGCACATAGCACAGTGTGGTGGCCATGACTCAGATCTCTTCCAGACAACTGTTGCCTCAAGCAGAGCTGATGGACACTCCCAGCTGCCGCCCCTTTGTATCCATGACAGTGTTCACAGCAAAACCACCCTTTCTCTGGGACTCCACCCCAACCCCCACTATCAGCTGGGCTGGGATGTTCTCAGACTAGATGAAATTTGAGACTTTCTATCCAAAGCTTCCTTTCCTTTCTCCCTTTACAGATGGCAAACCCTGCATTGGGATCACATCTCTAACTACTCCTGCTTCCTCTCCTTTATCCTCCATAGGCATTTCCCCATAAACTGAGCTTGTCTAATCCTGTCTTGATGTCTGTCTTGGGTACCTGAAATAATATTCACAAGCATATAAAATGATGTGCACTTCTTCAGAGGATTAGTAGAACCTCAAAGTCCATTTGTAAATCCCTTGGAGTATAAGAACACCAGGCTAAGACCCCTGCAGACGGTACAATGGAAGTCAAATGGGAGATAAATACTAAGTCATTATCTGCATTATTCTGCTCTTACAGTTATAAGAATTTAGCCAATGACTTTAAAAAAAACCATATATAATCCAAATGTAAAACAATTAACTACCCTTAAATACTGGCTAAATTATGAAAATTTATTATTTTTAAAAAATTTAATGGAAAACAAGAGAGCCACAGAAACAACATGAATAAATTTTCCTTAAATGTTTGAATGTTTTCTTAAAAACTGGTTTTCTAGAAAGAGCACTGGAATCTGTAATAAAAACTAAAGCCTGAGGTCAACACCTGGCTTTGTCTGGGCTTGCTGAGTTATCTCCTACAAGTCACTAAACCTTTCTGGGCTAAAGTTGCCTTGTCTCTGAATGAAATGAAGGTGTTGAACTAGGTAACTTCTAAGGAAACTTTCAATTCTTAAAATTTTATGATAGTATATGTTTCTCTGTGTGCCATAATGAATAAATAGTGCCAGGGAAATAAAACTCACTCTAAGGCAAAAACGAAAATATCAATAGTTACTTCAGAAAAAACTGATGGTAACTTTAATTCCATTTGAAATCCTCAAGATCTGGCCCCTGACTCCTTTTCCGGCCTTATAAACTATGTTTAGCAGCACCTCTCTTCTGTTCCTTGTTCCTCCAAAGGTCATTCCTGCCTCTGGGGCTATTGCATCTGTTTGGAAAGTAGTTCTGTCAGTTCTTCAAATGGCTTGCTCCTTCTCATAGCTCATGTCTTGGTTCAAATGTCACCTCCAGCAAAATATCTTATATGACCATCCTGTCCAAAATAACCCACCCTAGCTGGTTACCACAGTTCAGTGGGTTGAGTGCTGGCTTGTGAACTGAGGGGTCGCTGGTTTGATTCATAGTCATGGCAAAATAACCTTACCCTTTCCACAACCTTCTTTATCAGAATACTCTTTTCCTATCAGCAGTTATCACAAGTTCATTGTTTCATCATCCATTACTCCACACTAGACTAGAATTTCTAGGTGCAAATATTTTATCTGTCTTGTTGCTCATTACATTCCTTAGAATGATGCCTGGAATGTATGATGCACTCAATAAAAGTTTGTCACATGAACAAATGACTGAGCAAATCAATATATGCATGCTAAAGAAAATGCACATTTTAATATTTAGAAGAGAGAAAGGAGTTATAAAAATTACCTCTCGTTCAATTTCTGTTCAGGGTCATATAGAAGCAGAATATAAACTTGGCCCTGTGTGTTGTTTTTCACAATTAGAGAAGATAATAATTCAAATGTGAGCCAGAAATAGTATTAGTATTAGCTTTTGGCTGGGTTTTTTGGGAGGTCAATAGAATCGTGTGCTGATCACTACCAAGATCATGTTCTAACTAACTGAGCAAAAAGGCTTAAATTACTTAGCTTTATTCTGGAAACAAGTAAGTTTCAAAGTAATTATATTGATTTCCAAAGAATTAAAAATCACAATGCCTAATAATAAAATCATGAAATAGCTTTATGAAAATTTAATTACTATAGAAAGGTTATATAAGAATGAGTCATAGAAGTTTAAAGAAACTTTTTTAAAAGATAGTCCTTTCACTGAATTTGATGTCATAAAGTTCAAGGACCATACAAACTTAAAAACAACTCTCAATTTTCCATGATAGAGTCAACTTTTGGCTCACAAAAAAGTAGCAGAAAGGGTAAAGGTTTTAGAGCTTCATAAATTCTGTCTCTGTCACCTACTAACTATGGCTTTGAGCAATTCACTTAATTTTTCTGGGCCTCCATTTACAATTTGTAAAATAGGATTAGTAATGCATGTTTTGCATCATTAGTAATATTAGTTTTGGGGTATCGTGATACTGCTCTAAGGCACTGAACATGGGACCAGGCACATACAAGATAATAATGGCAACTAAGCAGGACAATGAAATTCATTAACAATGTAAGTCTGTGGTACTTGGGAGTATATGCCTCCTTTGTGAAAATAAATAATCTGTACAGTTGAAAACCAACTGAAATATTTTGAAAGTAGGCCTTTTTCACCCTAGAAAGACAAGTGGTAAATAGCAACTAGGAGGTAAATCTTTTAACCATATATTGTAAAAAACAGAAATTTGCCTTCATTATGAAAATTTACTTGAAATCAAATTCTTCCATGATATTATCTTCATGTTATTATCCTCATTTTAAAAAAGCTATTTAGAATATATGAAATGATGCACATTAGACAATAATTCATAAAGTACCAACAAATTTCATTTAGAATCTATCATGCTCATGATTCTATAAAAATAAAAAGGCAATCACTGACTCATATTTTTATTAATTCATTCAACAAATATTTATGTAGTTCCCAGCGCTAAAGACATGAAGCTTATTTTCACTGGGGACAAAGTGGCAGTGATATCATTAGTTTTATAAAATACACACAAAGTACATGTTTAAAGGGAAAGGAAGATTTCTTGAAGAGACGGCACGAGCTGAAATCTATAGATAAAAGAGATTAACTAACCTGGAGAAGGGTGTTATGTGCAGGTGGGAAAGGACATTCTAAACAAGGGTAAGAGCATATGCTGAAATCCTATGGCAGGGAAGGTGACATCTTCCAAGAACTAAAAGGAAGCTAGTGTGGCTGCGGAACAGAGTGAGGAGTAATGTGGTGAGAGAAGAAAGAGAGGTAGGCAAGGACAAAAACATTAGACCCTTCTAGGCCTTTTTTAAGATTAAGGTCTTTACCTTAAAATCAGTGAGAATCCATTGAGGAAGGATTTAAGGTGACCTGCTTAGATCTCCAGTTTGGAAGATCACGTCAGACTTACGCATTGAGAACAGATTTGGGTGGATAATTATAGGGGACATATAAAGTCCAGTTAAGAGACTGTTGCTAGATCAGATGACAGGTGATATTTCTCTTGAGCTAATTCAGTGGCAGTGGTGAGAAAAGGATGGAGTAAAAAAATTAAAAGGTAAAACTGACAGGAATTGCTGATGGAGAGAATAAACAAAGAGGCACATTCAGGGACAGAAAAGGAAGCAGTTCAAGATCTCTCCCTTATTTTTGACCAACACAACTGGATAAAGTGTAAAACACTGGAAAAGGGCCAGTTTCAGAGGGGTGGTGGTTAGGGCATGTAAGAAGACCGCAATTTCATTAACTTGATTTTGAGTTGTGTTAGAGACACCCACGCAGGTCGAGGATCTAGAGTATGTAAGAGAGGTGTAGGCTGGGGCTAGAAGGTTGAGGGTCCTTGGTAACCTTTAATATTGTTATAGGTAAGATGTCCCAGGGACAGAATAAGAGACTTTTTAAAAGGCATGGTGGGGGGAAATCTATAACAAAGCCTTGAAAAATTCCAAGATATTATGCCTAAGGAGAGGATGATGATCCTGAAAAGAAGTCTTAAAGGAAATAGCAAGAGAGGAAGGAGAAAAATCAGATTAGTGTGTATTCCAAAAGCCAGTGTGAACCAATCTTTTAAGAAAGAAGAAGCCAATAATACCTAATGTACATAGATACACACACACAAAAGAATGCAATCTGTTGAAAGGTTTTTTTCTAAGGGTTTAAAACAGTAATAACAATAAGAATAATAATAAACCAGACTTCTACTTCTGACTATGATGAAGTATCATGGATCAGGTTTACCCTTCCACTGTAAAGCAACTAGAAAAATGGACAAAATACCTTAAATTCATATTTTCATACATTGGAGAACAAGAAGACCATGTTCATTTTTACTAAGAAAAGAGAAACACGCTGAGTGGCACCCATGATTTCCCTGGCATGATTTCTCTGCCATGAGTTATATTCTAGACCATGCAACAAGGATAGGGTTTCTCATGCATTAGTAGAATTGAGGAGACAGAGACTTGCAGTCAGGGAAACTAAGATATCTAGAAATTGTGAATCAAAGTTGCCAAAAGCAGGGAGTGCAAAAAGTTCAGCTCCGTAAGTCTCTATAGGCTTCTCCTTGAGTCTTTGCTGAATACTAAGAGATGGGTACACAGGGGAAAACAGTCTAAGTCCAAGCAGATATTGAATGGGAATATGTAAGATGAGCAGCTACTAGAGTTCACAGAGAGATGGGAGATACTCTTTCTACTTTTCATCTGCCATAGTGGAAAGCCCTTGTTAATCACTCAGGGCATTTAGTAGAGACTCCAGGAAGTTATGCCTTGTAGTAAGGCTAAATTTTTGTTTAAAGTCTACTCAGCATTTATTCTACCAAAGCTTGAAACAAGCCTTGACCTGATCCACAGCCTTCATTGCTTGCCAAACAAGACATAAGACTAATTTAAAGTAAGATGGCAGAATCAAGACACTCAACAGTATAACATTCACAATGTCTACTATTCATTCAAAAAGCATTAGAAATATCAAGAAGCAAAAAAAAGTTGATCAATAGACAGGAAAAAAACAGTCAATACAAACAGATACAAAAAATGACAAATATGATAGGATTTAGTATTAAAGGAATTGAAAAAATGCTCTAATAAATGCTATAAATATGCTCAAGTAAAAGAAATCAAGTAAAAGACAGATGAAGTCAAATGGAATTTCTGGAGATGATAAAATACAATATGTGAAATGAGAATTCTACTAGATGCTATTAACAACAGATTAGATACTGCAAAAGAAAAAAATCAGTGAACTTTCAGATATATAAGTAGAAATTATCCAAAATAGAGCAGAGAGGAAAACAATCAACAGAGCCATAATGGTCTGTGGGATTCCAAGAACACTAATATATATGTAATGGGGTCCTAGAAGAAAGTGAGATCCAGAAAGAAATATTTTAAGAACTAAGGGTCAAAATGTTTCCATATTTGAAGAAAATGATAAGACAGATTCAAGAATTCCAACTAATCCCAAGGCTACCATGACAAACTTTAATAAAACCACACGAGGGCACAATAATTAAATTGCTGAAAACCAGTCATAAAAAGAAAATCTTAGAAGCAGCCAAGGGGGTGGGGGGACAACAGTCTACAGCGGAGCACGGACAAGGATGATCACAGACTGTCAGGAACTATACATGTTAGCAGGCGGTGATGCAAGTTATATAAAGTTCCAGATGAAAAAAGAAAAAACACAACCTGTCAACCTAGACTTCTACACAGTCAGTGAAAATATCTTTCGAGAATAAAGGCAAAACAAAAACATTTTTAATAAAACTAAAGCTAAAAAAATTTATTGCCAGGAGACCTGCACCACAAGAAATGTTAAAGTTTTCCAGGTAGAAAAAAAAGTATACCAGATGGAAAATATATACAGTGGCGTTTATATTACATGTGGGTAAAAGGGGAATTAGAACAATGACAAATGGTAAAAGAAAGGGAATAAAAATATGGTATGATAAGGGCCATATATAATGGATAAACTGAAAAAACACTGTAGAAATGAAAATAGAATACTAAGGTGGTGTCATGGGCAGCTTCCGGAAGACGACCACTGGCTCTATGGGATTGCTGTGTGTGAGAGTCCATGCAATAGGCTAAGAATATCACACAGAAAGACTCTTGATTCTTCAGAAAATCCCTAAAAATTCAGCATACAGCAAGTATACAGAACAGATTATAAATGAGAAGTTGGGTAGTTGTAAATCGGAACCAGATGGTAAAAAATTAGAAGACCAATTTCGGGGTGGCCAAATAGAAGAGCTGGCACTTCAGGCTGAAAATGAACTAAGTTTGGTGAAAATAATGATACCGTGGAAACCATGGGAGGCTTTAGTGGAAGAGTCTCCTGTCAGCTAACGGAAATGGCCAATATAATGATCATCAAATGATTTGTGTATTAATGGAAAACTGATATAATTAAATGTTCTTTTATATAAAAAATGGAATACTAAAAGCTAGGGAATTAATCTAAAGGAGCAGAAAAACTCAAAGAAAATAATCAAAGACTACATGTACAAATAACAAAAAATGATAAGATGGTAGGCTTCAATCCCACCATATTGATAAGTATGTTAAGGGTAAATGATCTAAACACTGCAATTAAAAGGCAGAGACTGTCAAACTGATTTTTTTAAAAAGGCCAACCATATGCTATCCAAAAAATACACTTTAAATATGTAGACAAGTGTAGTTTAAAAGTATAATGGTGGCAAAAGATATGCCATGTAAACTTAATATAATAAACCTAGAGTGACTATCTTAATATCAAATAAGATACTGGAACAAGATATATTACCAGGGATTAAGAGAACTTTACATAATGATAGCATAATAACTCTAAAATATGTTTGTACCCCGTAACAGAGTTTTATAAAACATGAAACAAAAGCAGAAATAATTGATAGAATAAATAAATCCACAATTATAGCTGGAGAGTTCAAAACTTCTTTCCAAGTAATTGATTAAAGTACCATATTTTCAGACTATAAGATGCATTTCCCCCCCCAAATTTGGGAGGAAAAGGGGGGGGTGCATCTTATAGTCCGAATGTAGCTTACCTGGCTGTTTACATTTACACTGGTGAAATATGTTATTTATGTTATTAAATATTTTACATTTTTTGCCTCAAAATTTTTTTTCCTATTTTTCTCCTCTAAAACCTAGGTGTATCTTATGGTCCAGTGCATCTTATAGTCCAAAAAATATGGTAGATAGAAAAATTATTAAGGATATGTAAGATTTGAACACTATCATCCACCTTGACCTAAATGACATTCTTAGAACACTCCAACTAACAGTAGCAGAATATATATTTACTGTCAGTGCAAATGGAATATTAACCAAGGTAGATGATATTCTGGGGCTTAAAACAAGTCTTAGAAAATGAATAGGGTTTTAAATCATATAGAGTATGTTCTCTGACCAGAATAAAATCCTAAGAAGAATTAAATTAGAAATCAGTAACAGATGAAGTACTGGAAAATCCCCCATAGTTCAAAATTAACATATTTTATAAAACAGCTTATTGAGGATAACTGATATGTAGTAGACCCCACATATTAAATGATACAATTTAATTAGTTTTTTAAGTTTTTTATGCCATTCTTTTTTTTTTTTTAAGATTTTATTTATTTATTTTTAGAGAGAGGAAGAGAGGGAAAAAGAGAGGGAGAGAAACAAATGTGTGCCCCCTACTGGGGACCTGGCCTGCAACCCAGGCATGTGATCTACACTTGGGAATCAAATCAGGGACCCTTTGATATGCAGGCTGGTACTCAACCACTGAGCCACACCAGCCAGGGCTAATTAGTTTTGACATATGTAAATATCCATGAAGCCATCACCACACACAATTAAGACATCAAACATATGCATGACCCCCAAAACTTTTCCCATGCCCTTTGTCATCATTCCCTCTGACCTCTCTAACCCTAAGACACTACTGATCAGCATTGTCATTATAGATTAGTTTGCATTTCTC
>PVJI01010877.1:0-58428 GCA_004026765.1 Micronycteris hirsuta | reverse complement strand
TGCCCCTCATACCTAGCACAACTTTTTAATCTCTGCAACTTTATAATAAATCTAGATATCTAGTAACACCACTTCTCCCTTTTTGTGGTCCTTTCCATTTCCATATCAATTTTAAAGCCAGTTTATCAGTTACCATGAAGAAAATCTAGCGTTTTTAACTGATATTGCACTGAATTTTACAGAACAAAATGAAAACCTGGCACAACATTATTGAGACTATGATTCCAGAACATGGCTTATTTCTTAGACTATTCAAGTCTTCTATTTTGTCTCCTGTTATTTATGCACACATTTTTAATACAATTATTTTATTTTACAAAGTTTTATTATAAAAATTTCAAATATAGCAAAGTTGAAAATTCAGTAACAATCAGCCACATATGGTTTACCTTATTTTCATATATTTACACATATACCTTTGCTCAGTTTCAATATACTTGAAAGACCTGTTGCAGAACTCACAAGCCTTCTCTTCTTAATATTAATATTTAATATTTCAGCATGAATATTCTAAAAACAAGGCACTCTCCATCATACATCATGCCCAGTATAATTTACATATTTAAGAAATTTAACATAATTTAATAATGGCATCCAATATATTTGTCTCAGATTAAAATTACCAATTTTTAAAAAAATATAAGTTTTATAGCATTCTATTCTCCAGGATCTAGACAAGATTTACATCTTGTTCAGTAAGTGTTTTATAGTTTGTGTATGTGTACTTCTTGCACAAAATTTATTATTTGTTATGTGTTCTGATGGACCTGATGTTTTCCTAAGCTGTGATGAATATCACATATTGTATAATTTTAGAGTTAAGAATTTCATATTTATATATTTTATAATGTTAAATACCATTGATTTTGATAGGGAGTTTCTATCATCTTAAATTCATCTTATAGTTATGATAGTTTATCTATAAATTATCTTGGAATTTTTAAATATACAAATATATGGCTTGTAAACCATGGTATTTTTATCCCTGTGTTTTCAATCCTGCTTATCTCTTTTTAATTCCTTAATTCACTTGCTAGGTTGTCAATACCAAGTTGAATAGAAGTAACAATAGTGAGCTTTTTTGTCTTTTTCTAGATATTAGAAGGAAAATATCAATAAATTACTATTAAGTATGATGTCTGAAAATTATTTGTAGAGGGCCTATTATAAATTAAACAATGTATCTTTTACTCCAATTTTGCCTAAAAGTTTCATGATAAATTGATGTTGAATATTATTTTTATCTATTGATCTGAATTGATGTTTTTTCTGTTAATTTAATAAATAATATCCACTTATTAGTTTACTTAAATTTGTATTCTTGAATAATTAGATGGAGAAAGAGAGAGATTGAGAGAGCTGGATTTGGAGGTTTGGCAGTATTCTGTTCATGATTTCTGTAGCCAGGTTCATGAGATACAACAGTCTGCCATTCTTACTTCTCATAGTGCTCTCGTCAGGCTTCATACCGTGGACTCTGGCCAGGACCCAGGGTCAGAAATCACACACATGTATTTCTTAAGTCACATGTTTAAATTCTTACTGATCTAAAGATATATGTATATATGTACATATATAATTATGGATATATGTGTAGGTATTTCATTATGCAAGATTTTTTCTATCATGTATTTATGTACATTGTATATTCTAATGTCTGTGTGTATGTATTCTCTTGTGCACATCAAAAGCTTTAGGAAGACTGTGCAAGATTATATTCCTTGGTGCCCCTACAGCAGGCAGTATAGTGTCTCAACAATAATAAATTTACAACAAGTACAAGCTGTGTAGAGATGGCACAGCCTAGTGGAAACAATATGACAATAAAATACTGAATTCAGATTTTTAACTTTTTCACTTACTAGTTGTATAATATTAATGATTTACTTAAATTATCTTAGACTCCATTTCTCATATATAATTTCAAAAAACTACTAATAGCATAATCTGTATTGCAAATTTTGGGGACTGTTGAATTGGGAAAATACATACAAAATCATTCACGCTAGCATATCTATCATAAACATTTACAATAATTTATATGTTTTATGATTTCTACTGCTGTAGTTAGATGGTTAAGTATTTGTGAAAAAAAGGTATAGATTATTTTATGGCAATTCTACTAAAAGGTTAGGCTGCTCCATGTCGTGACGGTTAAGCAACTCAAGTAAAAATTTATTGTTAAAAAAGTATAGATATTGGTAGCATTTTAAATTTCTCCTTTGCTCTCAAAAACCAGATAAAATTGATTTTGTAAACCAAAAAACTAGCAGCAAGTTGCACAGTAAAATAGAGTCAGAGCTCTCAGTAGTTTGATAAGATGACATATGAAATTTTTTTGAGACAGGCAAAATAGACCAGATCATATCCTATAGCTCTGGCTCACTTTCAACCAAATGTCTTTACTAAAAGTGTGCAAAATATTTCATGTGGGAAACAAACAAAAAAAAAGAAGCTCAAGAAGTGTTCATTTGGCTTAAAGATTCCTCAGATTTCAATATTTTATCACTTTCTATATTTTGACACAAATAATTTTATATTATAATTTTAGCTGTCATTTTTTCTGATATTAGAGATTTTGAAAAACAATAATAACCATGGATGATTGTTGACCCATGACTTTATCAGCTCATCAGCAATATTTTATCAGACTCTGCTTGAAGTTTCTTTGCCCTAACCATTGGTGGCCAGAGCTTTGCTGATGGGTTCCTTGTCTTCTAAGGGGAGAGTAACTGTGTCCTAGCACAAAGTCAGCCCTGAAAAAAAGTCAGTTTAGAATAGATATTGTTGGTCCAAAAAAGAAAAAAAAAAACAACAACATAAATAAATAAATAAATAAATAAGTAAATAAATAAGGGAAAAATAAGTGAATAATGATAGGTCCCTAATATTTAGAAAAAGTCATTATTTAGTAAGTAAATCTTGTTTCTTTAATGAAGCTATGAATTAATTTAAAAGAAAAGAGACATTAGCCATGTATGTTCAATTCTTATGTATGACAAAAGGCATTTCCATCACTTATCTAATGTAAACCTCCCAGCAACTCTGTCAGATAGCTATCACTATAACTTAGACTAACGTACAGATAAAAGAATGTAGCAGAAAGAGATTTAACTAATTTGATTAAGCTTGTAGGTGGTGGTGGGTTGGTCAACGAACTAGGTTTCTTGTAATGTCATCCTACACTGGCCATTATAGCATTGCCTGAATGAAATCTTCCTTCCCACAGAGATCCCATGCTGACTCAGTGACGCTAAGTCCCATATCCTATTGAATCTCTCCTTTCTCTGATCTCAAAGACCTTAGAGATCTATAGTATTTAAATTAACACTTGACTTTGTTTCATTGCATATGGTCTCCTATTTTTAAGTTTAATGTCTTTTCACCAAAGTATAATAATTTCTTCAATTTAAGGATTGAGATGCTGAGCTTAATCTAAACTGAGCTTCTCTAACCTAATCTAATCTTAGCTTCTCTAGATTGGTTATAACTTGCAGAACCAATCTTGAGAAGAGGTGTTTAATAAGTACAAGTAAAACATCTAAATGAAGTGTAATTCAACATCAAAAATATAAAAATATCTTTCTAGTCATGAGAGCGGAGTAGGTAAATGTACTTGCATCCTCCCACAACCACATCAAAATTATAACTAAACCACAGAACAATCATTAATCAGAAACTGCCTATAATCTAGCCATACAGAAGTCCTATAAATAAAGACATGAATAAGTAGCAACATTAAGAGACTGATAAAAGGGACAAAAATGCTGAACTGGCTGTTCCCACACCCATGTGTAATGTTAAAACTCTGGAGGAATATTTCAGTTGTATGGGTTACCTTTAAGGAGTGAGAGGTTCCAGCCCCCACCAGGCCTTTTAGCCTGGGGATCCAGTGCCAGGAAATGAAGTGCCCATAATTCTGGCTGTGAAAATGAGCAGGGATTGTGGCTGAGTGAGACAGAGGTCTTCTGGAGTCCCAGATATTTCTCTTAAAAACCCTGCATAAACTTATTCAAACTCACTTGCTCTGAGCTTCAGCACTGGGTCTGCAGCTTGGAAGACACCAGGAACATACCAGGAGGATATAAACTGCTCAGTGAGAGCTGCAGAGTCTGCTTTCACACATACAAAAGTTCTGGTACAGGCCATTGTTCCTTTGCTGAGCTCTTCCCCACAGGCAGGGCTGCCATACCTGAGTCTACATCAACCTGGCTAATCCCATTCTTCCATTCTGATAATTCTCTGAGACCCTGCCACACCTGACTTACAGAACCAACTAGGCCATTCCAGTGTATTTTTTATACAAACAACCTGTCTTGGGTCATGCTTCAGTTTCCTAAAATATCTCAAAGGTCCACAAACTTCAAATAAGTAGCATCTGGCCTTGGTGCACTCCACACATCTTCCTAAGTGGTTCCAGGCCAAACATTAGTGGCAGACTGCCTCCATTTGCAGCTTGGCCACTCCTGGGCACCTCTAAGCCCAGCTCAAGTAGCAGCCATCTGCAGACACATTGTAGCTCAGGCCAGGTGACCACTGGCAGGGTACAGGTGTCCCCAGGGAGGACATAGGCTGCATCCAACCTTGTTCTGCAGTTCCCAGGAAGCCCCAGAGTCAGCACACCCAGGGAACAGCTTCAGACCCGGCCAAAGGACCATCCAATCACTCCCACTGTGACACACTCAAGGTGTGGATGCTTCAGGTTCCTGAACATCACTGAAAAGAGTTCTACTCTGTAGGGTCAGCTCCTGCACAGCAGATCCTTCACTGTGGTCATGGTCAGTCCTTGCAACCAATCAGCCACATAAATATCTCATATTGACATTCCAACAGAAATCAAGGCTCAACTACAATAGGAAGGTACACACAGCCCAAACAGGGAGTATACCTGGGGCACTCAGCTTTGGTGACCAGGGAGGCTGTGACACTAGGCCCTACAGAACACTACTACATAAGGCCACTCTACCAAGACTGGAATATGTAGCAGCTCTACCTAATACTTAGGCACAAAATCAGGAAGGTGGCCAAAATAAGGAGATAAAGAAACATGTTCAAAATGAAAAAAACTATATCCACCATATGCAGAGTTCAAAACACTGGTAATAAAGATACTCAATGAACTTAAAGGAAGAGTAGATGAACTTAGAACTTCAAAAAAGAGATAGGAAATATAAAAATGGAGATAAACATAAGAAGAAACTCGTCAACAATGAATGACACAATATCTAAAATGAAGAATACAGTACAAAGAATCAACAGTAAAACTGATGATGCAGAGGATCAATTTAGCAGTTTGAAAGATAAAAAAGCAGAAAATACTGAATCAGAACAGCAAGAAGAAAGCAAGCAAGCAAGCAAGAAAGAAAGAAAGAAAGAAAGAAAATGAGGATAGATCAAGGAGCCTCTGGGACAACTTCAGGTGCAACAACATTCTCATCATGGGCTGCTGGAAGTAAAAGAGAGAGACAACACGTTGAAAGCCTATTTGAAAAAATAATGACAGAAATTTCCCTAATTTGGTGAATAAAATAGACATAAAAGTCCAGGAAGCACAGAGAGTACCAAACAAGATGAACCCAAAGAGGCCCACACCAATGCATCATAATTAAAATGCCAGTTTGAAGACAAAGAGAGAATCTTAAAAGCAGCAAGTCAAACGCAATTAGTTACCTACAAAAGAACTCCCATAAAACTCTCAGCTGATTTCTCAATAGAAACTTTGCAGGCCAGAAGGGATTGGCATGGAATAATCAAAATGTTAAAAATCAAGGACCTATAACCAAGAGTACTCTACCCAGCAAAGCTGTCATTTATAATTGAAGGACATATAAAGAACTTCCCAGACAAGAGAAAGCTAAAGGAGTTCATCACCCTCCAAACCAGTATTATAAGAAATGTTAAAGGGTCTTCCAGAAGGAAAAACAAAATAGATCAAAATGTGAATAACAAAATGGCAATAAATACATATCTATCAACAATTACTTTAAATGCAAATGGATTTAATGCTCTGATAAAAAGAAATCGGTGGTTGAATGGATAACAAAATATGACCCTTCCATATACTGTCTACAAGAGGCTCATAAGGTTGAAAGACACACAGAGACTCAAAGTAAAGGGATTAAAAAATTTATTTCAAGAAAATGGAAATGAAAAAAGAAATCTAGGGTAGTAATTCTTATACCAGAAAAAGTGAACTTTAAAACAAAGGCTATAACAACAGACAAAAAGGGACCTAGTTATTTCACTAAATCAAGGAGACATATAATTCTGTATATTCATTGTAGCATTGTTTACAATAGGTACGATATGGTAGCAACCTAAGTCATTGTCCAACAATACACGAAGGAATAAAGAAGTGGTACACATACAGTGGAATATGATTCAGCCATTGAAAAAAATGAAATCTTGCTTTCTTCAACAGCATAGATGGACTTAGAGTAAATTATGCTGAGTGAAATAAGTCAGACAGAGGAAGATAAATGCCAGATAATTTTACTTACACGTGAAATCTAAAATCAAAAACAAATGAATAAGCAAAACATAAACAGATTCATATATACAGAGAACATTTTGATGGTGCCAAATGGGAGGAGGGTTCTGGGGATGGATGAAAAGATGAAGAGATTTAGAACTACACATTGGTAGTTATAGAATAGTCATGGGAATGTACAATACAGCTTAGGGAATAGAGTCAATATCATTGTAATAACTATATACAGTATCAGATGAGTGTTAGATTTATTGGGGTGATCTCTTTGTAAGTTATAAAAATGTCTAATAACTGGACTGTACATCTAAAACTAATATAATATTGTATAACAACTATAATTTAAAAATATTATTTAACAATATATTAAAAACTACATTCAATCAAATCTGTGAAGAAGATTTCACAAGCGCTCTAAATAGCATTTATTAGGATCCCTAAATAAAACTGGCTTTATGATTTTTGAGGCAGATATGTTACTGAATAAACACATCTGCTCATTTTTGAGGAAACTGCCTTCACAATCTTTAGTATAATGTAGTGCCAAAGGATTTTGAGCCTTTGTTCTGTATTTTTTCACTTTTATTATTCAAGTGATTTTTGACTACCTAGGAAGAACATATCAGCCATAAAACTGAAGAATACTATATGTAAATATATCTCTAAAATCAGACATTGTTTCCCGATAAATAGTTCATCTTCAAATAAGCAAAATAAAGGGAATAAAGAGAGATAGTCATAAATATATGAATCTATGGTGAGTGGACTTACCCTGTGCTTATGGATTGGATGTTTATCCTTTGGTAGAGAAATAATAACTTTCAAGGCTTTCAGGAGCCATACACTAATCAGTAATTCTACTCTATTCATCTAGCCCTTCCATTTGCTCCCTCTCTAAAAAGATCTTTTAAATCCTTCCTTTCTTTTCAAGTACACCTTTCCCCAACCAAACAATATTTTTGTTTTGTAATTAATTGAAAGAAAGAGAAGTAATCAAAGAAGTGTCTTTATCTTCTTTCAATCAACTGTCAACCTATTAGTTTCTGGCAACTGTCCACGCTCCTCGCTTTTCCTCTTGACACCACAGACTCAGCCTTTGCACTCTACCTGGGCTCCACCCTCTACCCAGGAATTTCTACTTTTCACTGTTGCCAATATTAACACCCTAGACCAAGCCACCATTATTTCATTAGACAGCAAAAATGTTTTATGAATCACCTATTTCCAAATTCTTAAGTAATTGATTAAAATTCAGGAATACATTTTGTTGCGGGAAAATTGACTCAGTCAAGAGACTGGAGGTAGTGAAGAGGTAGTTTATTTATTATGCATGCGGACCCAGAGGAGTGGTCTCCAAATTCTGAACCCCGAGCTGCAGTTTTTGGTCCCTTTTATCTATTTTAGTGCAGGCGGGGTCCCTTTTTTTTTTTTCTTTTGGTGCAAAGCACTTTACAGAAGCAAAAGATGAGTGGTTAACAGCTTCAGCTAAAAGCTGGGGCAGGGGAAGTGGTTGGCAGCCGCAGCTGAACCTGGGCTTCTTAGTCTTTTAATTCCCTCAACAATTTTATATTGTTCTTTTATCTAATAATTTATCATTTTGCAAACACAACACAAAAGTAACCTTTGGCTTTATTTCTTTTTTTAACTTCAGGCCTCATTCTAGTTGACAGCTTGTGTCCATTTTAGCTATACAGCGTACGGTTCAGTGGCCTATTGTCCAAGAGGCTGGCTAAGGAGTGATCACAAAATTTTACCCTACCTAGATCAGTAACATCTTCTCCGTTCCCACCAAAAGAAGCCACCACACAATAAAAGAAATACCCAGCAATGGCAACTGGCTCACAAAAAACAAGCATCCATGTAAGCACTAGCACATGGGAAAATGTGTAAAGCTGCTAAAGTTAGATTTTTTTCTCACGACCGCTACTAGAATGAACATTTGGTCTTATGATGAGTACTAATAGAAACTAAAAACTTGGCCCATTTTGTGCTTTTTTTCATTAAAATTGTAATGTTTCTTGGCAATGATATGAAAACTTCTTTGATGGAAGGCAAGCCCTTTGCACACCCCTAAAATATCTGTTGCCTTAAGATGCCATTGCTTTCATTATATTAATAATTATTGCTTTACCTTAGGCGATTACTTAGTATGTCTGGGTCCAACCCTCTTCTGCAGAATTATTTGAGAACTAATGGAAAAAAAGTAAATGCATACACAGCACGTGTGCATGTGTATTTGATAATGCTTACCATAGTGAACACGGTGTCTCGTTAATAAATGCTAATCTCCAAAAAGACTCTTTCTACCAGCTGGTATAAATTGAATTCATTTCTAAAATTTTCTATCTGAACCCAAACATTATCATATTTTAGAACATCCAAGTCAATACTTAAAACACTTTATACTCCTTAGAATAACTTTTCCAAATCTATTTAAATGTATTATTAAGATTTTGCTAAGGGTCGTAAAATAAGATACTGAGTATTTTGTGCTTATAACTCAGAGTAATTTAAAATTATTCTTTTTGGAAGAGAATTCTGGTCAGTGCTGACTCCTGTATTCTTTTGCTCTACATTTTAATACAAATCGCGTTGCTGAAGCACAGAAGCAGTTCCTAAGCCAGGCTACAACCTTTCCATGGAACTCTAATTTAAGATATCTGATGCTCAGTTTAAACACATGATGAGACAGAATCTACCGAAAGATGACTGTGTACTCTCTAAATTGTTTTAGGAAATTGCTTGACAGAAATCAATCCAAAAATTCAACCCCAATGTGCAGAGCTAATACTGAACTAGAAGACTGAGGTCGAGCAAATGGAAAGATTAGCAATAAACACCTAGATGTAAGTGATAAAGCAAAAGAAATCAGACTACACTAAAAAGATTATAATGATTTCAAATCCCGTGTCCATAAACTCCATTTTGTTGAACCATTATGTGTATGCTCCTTAAATTTACACATTTTCTACACAAAATTTACTGCATTTGTGTGATGAGTTTATATCACATCATATAAGGAATTGATGAAAGAAAGTGAGTAT
The DNA here is from genome assembly GCA_004026765.1 of Micronycteris hirsuta. Classification (NCBI taxonomy): domain Eukaryota; kingdom Metazoa; phylum Chordata; class Mammalia; order Chiroptera; family Phyllostomidae; genus Micronycteris; species Micronycteris hirsuta. Next base: position 48,897 of record PVJI01010877.1, on the reverse strand, counting down.
TAATCTAGGGAAAAATCACCAGAATGACACTCAACACCAACATTAAAACTGATCTATGTGGATGAGGCTCTAAGACATCAGAAGAAAATTTGGTAAATATTATTTGTTAAGTAAGTTGTACGTAAGAGCAGCATAAATAACCTAGGGAAATACTATGTTTTCTATTCCTAGAGGGACTCAAGTTTAGTTTGTTTCTCCTCTGTGCACTTTTCTGTTCAACCACACTTGTGTGGCGAATAAACTTTCATTGCCTGCAATGCTGAGCATCCTGGGTGAGCGGGAGCTCCACTGTGCCCTCCTCATCAACATGCAGACCAAGCATCACACTAGGAAGGGCCTCTGAGAACTGTTTAAACCACTGTTATCAGGGACAGGCCCATTCTTTACCATCTTTTGTCCTTCTCCCTACCTTATTTGTGATCAACATAAAACTAGGCAAAGGTTGTGAAGTGAATTTTTTTTTTGCAGAATACTTGACTTTTGAAATCTTTTTCATGTGAAACTTAGTCACATGTTTCTCTGTCTATGGACACCCCCTTCGGAAATTCAGATGGGTTAGTCAGATGTCCTGTTTCCTTATAAGAAATCCTAGGTCATTCCTTCCATAAATTATGGGTTCTCAGGTGTTTATAGCCAAGCATGTATTTCTAACTATTTTTTATTTTGATTTTGTATTTTGTATGTGCATGTTAAAACTGGGTACAAACTTATTCACTCTTCAGTTCTGTCTTTTGTTTTCAATTGCTTTATAAATCAAAAAATAAACTCTTGTATAGCTCTGCGACTTCACAGTGAGCTAAGGAAAAAAAGACAACCTAGACTATATTCTACCAATCTACTAGTCTGTGACTTTATCTGCAATTCTTCAGAAGAAGGTAGCTTATTAGTAGCAATATTATATAGACAGCCATATACTAGTCCAAATATATACTATTATTTAAAAAGTATTTATGGGTATTGGCATGTTTAGCCTGTTGTGTAAGCCTCAGAGACAATAGACAGCATTTAGCAGAATGCATTTTACTTACAAATAATAATAATATCCTATATATTCATCCCTCCTAAAGATTTAAAGAATATAGATGTCAAAAAATATATATAAAGCTCCAAAGGCTTAGAAGATTTGTAGATAGTTGCCTAACTCTTCATAAGAATTATAAATGATGTTTTCCTGGACAAACTTAAAATAAGACAATACTGTAAAATATAGCATTGTATCTAATTTACAAAAAACTAGAAGGAAATGAATAATGCAAAGGAAATACCAGTCATCTCTTGCAGCGCATTTACCCTAGGCTGCATTAAAAACAAGACTCACTTGAGTGAAGTTAGGTTCAACTACGTTGAAGGAATGATTAGAACTCACGGGAATGGTCTATCAAAGTAGCTCATGTGGAGTTACCATATTAAGGTGCACATCTACCTAGTCTTGCCGTAATATTGACAAGCACTGGGCATCATATAAACATATGCTACTTAGAGTAACACACTGTCCACAGTCTACACCAAAAACCGCTACTCATTTAACATAAAACCTAAGTTATTACCCTTTTATAGTTTTCCCAGTTTCTAATTTCTGCCTTGCTATATTTCTTCCAACTAAAGCTTGATACATGTTTTTCTTTTAAACCTTTGTTTTCCACCTCAAATTTATTACCCAAATATATTCAGCCAGTGACCTCTAAGCAGTGTTTTATTGCTTACTGGTACCTTACATTGCATTAAATGTGTTTGACTTCTGAAGATGAAACCATTTTCCATTGGTCTTGTGAGTGACATAAGGAAAATATTAGGTAATAGGCCATAGCCTTCATGAAAATAATTATACATATCCTTCAAATTAAAGAAGTCATTTAAGAATAATATTTGACTTGGGGTTTTTATTGTTGGTCAATTACAATTGTCCCCATTTTCCCCCCATTACTCTCCTTTGCCCTATCCATCCCCCACCTCCCACATATAACGCCCCCCCCCAGTTGTCTTTCTCCTTGGGTCCTTTATACATGTTCCTTGACTTCACCCTCCTCCTTCTTTCCTCCATTATGCCCCTCCCCCTGTCCCTCTGGTTTATTCTTTATTTCAATGTCTCTAGTTCTATTTTTCTCACTTGTTTTGGTAATTAGGTTCCACTTATAGGTGAGATCATATGGTATTTGTTTTTTACCACCTGGCTTATTTTACTTAGCATAATGCTCTCTAGTTCCCCCCATGCTGATGCAGACGGTAGGAGTTCCTTTTTTCTTTCGACTGCATAGTATTCATTGTGTAAATGTCCAACAGTTTTTTCATCTGCTCATTTACTGATGGGCACTTAGGCTGCTTCCAGCACTTGGCAATTGTAAATAACACTGGTACGAACATTGGGTGCATGGGTTCTTTTGAATTGGTGTTTCAGGCTTCTTAGGGTATAATCTCAGTAGTGGAATTGGCAGGTCAAAGGCAGTTCCATTTTTAGTTTTTTTAGTAAATTCCATACTGTTTTCTACAGTGGCTTCACCAGTCTGCATTCCCACCAACAGTGTACTAGGGTTCCCTTTTCTCTGCATCCTCTCCAACACTGGTTGTTTGTTGGTTTGCTTATGATGGCCATTCCGACTGGTGTGAAATGGTATCTCATTGTGGTTTTACTTTGCATCTCTCTGATGGCTAGTGATGGTGAGCATTTTTTCATAATACTTGACTTTGATATGAAGGTAGACCAGTATGTGGATCTTCTTATTTAAAAATAAATCAGCCTGGCTGGTGTAGCTCAGTGGACTTAGCACGGTATGCGAATTAAAGGATTGCTGGTTCAATTCCCAGTCAGGGCACATGCCTGGGTTGCTGGCCAGTTCCCCAGTGGGGGCCATGTGAGAGGCAACCACACATTGATATTCCTCTCCCTTTCTTTCTCTCTCCCTTCCCCTCTCTAAAAATAAAGACACAAAATATTTTAAATAAAAAATAAATAAATCATTACCTGGCTAGTGTGGCTCAGTGGATTGAGAGCTGGACTGCGAAGCAAAGGGTCATTGGTTCAATTCCCAGTCAGGGCACATGCCTGGGTTGCAGGCGCAGTCCCCAGTAGGGGGCACATGAGAGGAAACCACACATTGGTGTTTCTCTCCCTCTTTTTCTTCCTCCCTTCCTCTCTCTCTGAGAATAAACTAAATCTTTAAAAAAATAAATCATTAAAGGGACATTGAAATAAAATTGAAAATAGACTTATGAGTGGCCAAAATGATGTCATAATTAATTCACTGAACCTCATGAACTTAAAAGCTCATTTCATTTTCATTTCTCTGAAGATTAGTGATGTTGAGCATCTTTCATTTGTAAAAAAATATGCATATTTATTAAAAAACCTAACCAATAACAAACCCTGGGACACTGAGAAATCAGTGTTTCTTCTGAAAGCCAGCAACAAAGGCCAGTGTTGGCACACTCGAGAAATTACAGGTGCCTCAGTTCAAACATGAGGTCTCAAAATTCTTCCTCTCAAATGCTGGTGGTCAAAACCAGCATTCAAAGAGTTTCTGGTCTATGTGGGCCTGATTATTAGTATAGAAAACTGTTACAGATGGATATCTCGGTGTCCTGTGTCTACTACTACAACCCACAGTCTACGCCCCCCAGCATCAAAAAGGTGACATATCCTCAACACGCTACTTGTAGGCAAGTTCTTCCACTGCCTTCTTGCTGGCCACATGTTTTCATATGCCTATTGGTCATCCATAAGTCCTCTTTGGATAAGTGTCTATTCAGGTCCTTTACCAATTTTTTTAATTGTTTTTTGTTTGTTTGTTTGGTTTTTGGTATTGAGTTAGATAAGTCCTTTATAAATTTTAGATATTATCCCCATAACAGATATATTGGCAAATATGTTCTCCCATTATTGGCTGTCTTTTATTTTGTTGACAGTTTCCTTTGTCATGCAGAAGCTTTTTAGTTCAATGTAGTTCCATTTGTTCATTTTTTTCTTTTGTTCCCCTTGTCTGAGGAGATCTATTAGAAATGTTTGTGATTTTGTGGCCTATGTTTTCTTCTAAGAAATTTATGGTTTCAGGTCTAACATTTAAGTCTTAAATGCACTTTGAATTTATTTTTGTGTAACAAAAGAAAGCAGTCTAGTTTCAGCTTTCTGCACATATTTATCCAATCTTCCCAACACCATTTTGTAGGAAAACCGTTCCATGCATGAGGGAAATGTAGCCCAGTCCCTCTCTTATAAAAACGCGAGGGGAGTACGAGTCAGCAAGCAGGCCCCACATGTGTGCACGGGTATTCTGGGGTGAATCAGGTTTGACTTTTTTTCCTAGAGATAAAACCTGCTTTGCTGAGCCCCCTCACCCTGGATCAAAAAAACAAACACTGATGCATATCTGGCTTCCAAAGAGTGGCGCTAATCCTGTCAAGTTCAACAGATACCTCTTGTCTTTGCATTTTGTAAATAACCCTTTTGAAGTGCCTTCCTTGATTGTCTATCACATAATGCGAAACTATGCATAGTAAATGAAGACCATTCTGATGTAATGTACCCAGGAAAAACAATAAAAGCCTGTTAAGGCAGCGCTCAGAGCCTCTCTCTCTGATCAGACGGGGGTCACCTAGCCCTGGCCCTTCTACTCCCACTGATCTCATGTGAAATCATTTACTTGCCAGTCACAGCATACGGATTCTGCGGGATGGAATCTGCAACACCATTTATTGAATAAACTCTCTTTAGCCCATTGTGTTTGCTTCCTTTGTCAAATATTAATTGACTAATTAATTGACTAATTGAATAATATAAAGGCATGGGTATATTTCTGGGGTCTCTATTCTGTTCCATTGATTTATGTGTCAGTTTCTATGTTAGTAGCATGCTGCTTTGATGTCTATGTCCTTATAGTATAGTTTGATAATAGGTGGCATGATTCCTCCAACTTTGCTCTTCTTTTTCAAGATTGCTGTTGTTTTCCAGGGCTTTTTGTAGTTCCATAGCAGAGAAATACAAATTAAAACTACAATTAAATATCACATCACACCTGTCAGAATGACTATTATCAATAAATTAACAAACAACAAATGCTGGTGAGCATGTGGAAAACTGGGAATCCTTTGCACAGTTGGTGAGAATGCAGATTTTTGCAGCCACAGTGGAAAGCAGTATGGAGGACCTCAAAAATTGAAATGGAACTGCCTTATGATCCAGTGATCCCACTTCTGGGACTTTATTTGAAGAAACCCAAAACACTAATTCAAAAGACCTAAGCACCCAGTGTTTGCGTTCATTGTGGTGTTATTTACAATTGCCAAGATATAGAAGTGGCCCAAGTGTCCAACAGTAAAAGTGTGGATAAAAGAACTATGGGACATTTACATAAGGGAAAACTACTCAGCCATAAAAAAGAAGAAAATTTTACCCTTTGCAACAGCATGGATCGACCTGGAGGATGTTACGCTAAGTGAAATAAGCCAGTCAGATTAAGACAAGTACCACATGATCTCACTCATATGTGCAATCTAATGAACAATAAGCAAAATAAAGACAGACTCTTAGTCAGAGAGCAGCCTGATGGCTCTAAAGGCTTAGGAAGTGGAGGGAACAAGCAAAAAGGGAAAAGGACTCATGGGCATGGACAATAGAATGGTAATTGTAGGGGAAAACAGGGGAAAAGGAAGATAAATGGTAATGGAAAATATACAATAAAATTTTTTTAATGAAAAGCTCATTTGAAGCCTATTTACTCTTGTTACATATATAATTCTAACCAAACTTTCCATTTCGTCATTCTCAAAGGGGTGAAGAAGACACAAAGACAGGAAGAAATGAGACATGAGAGGGAAAAGAGCACAAGAGTTAAAAATGTACAAGTTTGGAAGTCCTTAATATTCCTGCTTAAAATCCTTAAAAAGTTACCCATTGCACTCAAGAATGAAATGCAAATATTGCCTTGGTGACTTTCTCATAATCTGCCTTTGGCCCACATCTTCGAGTTCATTCATATTTTTCTTTTTCTCTTCTTCGCTGTGTCCCTTTCTTACCTCTTTCCATCTCTCTGATGCTTTTCCTTTCCCCTCCTCTCTCTCCCATTTTTCCCCAACCACACTGCCCTTGTTACTCTTCTCCAAACATAACAAGCTCAATCTCACCCTCATACCATTGCTACTGCCTAAAATCACACCTCACTATAATTTTTGCATGGCTGGCTTTTTAAAATCTTTCAGCTATTAGTTCATTGTGTCTCAGAGAGAACTTCCATAACCGCTCCATCAAGAATAGACACTTAGTCAAAGTCTATCAGCTCACTGAATTTTAATTTCAACAGTTTTTGCATTTACATATTTATCTAAGTATATTTTACTGTTCTTTATTGGTTTTTTTCTTTGATCCCCTCTTCTTACCATCCTACACCAAACAAAATATTGGCTTCATTGGGGCCTCAGCATCTTTCATCTTGTTTTGCTCTTACTCCTCAGAGCCAAGAATAATTTCTTTATAAGTTCTTTACACAAAAGAGAAATGAGTCTTAAAGGAACAAATTTCCTAGCAAGCCCATAAACAGATGACAATATTTCAGATTATGATAATGTTTAAGTAGTTTGACTTTTTTAAATAAACATTTTATAATAGTTTTAGATTTACAAAAAAGACCAAAGAGAACAGAATCCCCATGTAATCCCACAGTTTCCCCATTTGTTAACATCTTATGTTAATATGGTTATTTGCTCAAACTAAACAAACACTATTAATATATTATTATTAACTAAAGTATATATTTCATTCATTTATTTAACCTAATGTACTTTTTTTTCTGTTCCAGAATATCACATTGCATTTAGTTGGCACATCTTCTTTGGCTCTCTGCAGCAGTTTCTCAGACTTTCCTTGTTTTTGATGACCTTGACAATTTTGAAGATTACTGGTCAGGTATTTTGTAGAACATCCTTCCATTGGGATTTTCTGATAATGTTCTCATGATTAAACTGTCAAATGAGTTTTGGTGAAGAAGACCACAGAGATAAAATGCCATTTTCATAATATCACATCAAAGACATTTGCTATCAACATGACTTATTTTTGATATTAATTTGATTGACTGGTTGAGGTAGTGTATTTTCATTTCTCCATTATACAATCACTTCTTTTCCTCTATTGATGCAGTAATTCTTAGAAAAAAGTCACTATTCATAGGTATTACTTATACAGTGGAAGTTATGCTTCACTTCCTTGAGGAGGAAGCATGTACATAAATCATTTGGAACTCTGTATGAAAGATTTGTTTATTCTCCCCCATTCATGTATTCATTCAATCATTTATTTATATCAGTATAGACTCAGGGGTATTTATTTTATACTATGTGATATAATTCATATATTATTCATTTTGTTGCTTAAATTGTTCCATCTTTGGCTTTTGGGAGTTCTTGTGATAGGCATAGATATTGTAAATACTCTATCTAATAACTCCAAAATCTTTACCATAGCTGAATGAGATCCCATCCTTTTTTTTTTGCCTTTCAGACTGTTTATTTTTCCCCATGATGTCATATATTCTAATTTATTGTAAAACACTGGACATTATATTTCAGGTAATAGAAACTGAATGAAACAAACATTTATTATGAGATTTCATGTCAGTCTGACTAGGGCTCACCTGTGTTTAGTATTGTTGTAGCCATAGGTGGTAGAAGCTCCAACGTCCTCTAGTGTCCTCATTTTTTTGTCATCTCTGCTGTCTTAGATTTTCATAAGTACTTCCGAAGGTGACGGGATTGAGCAAGAAATATATATCTAATACATAGACATAGACAACAGCGTGGTGTTTGCCACATACTAGAAGTGGGTATGCGGAGGTGGGCAAAGGGCAGTGGGGATGGAAAGAGACTTTGCTTAGGGCTATGGGCACACAATGCAGTGTGCACATGACGTTTTGTTGAGTTGTACAAGAAATCCATGTGGTTTTGTGAATCAATGTCACTCCAATAAAATCAATAACAAATATATATAGACTGCTTGGCAACTCTTTCAACTGTAATCACTGTTGTTTCAGTAGGGCCCTGTTGATTTTGTAGTAAGTGTGGGGAATGGAAAGGATTTTATAATTTTATGACTAAATATCATCTTTATTGGGCCTGTGTCCTTGGGCCATGACTTTCACAAGTGTTTCTTTTCCGTTTTTCCCACCTAAGATGAGAGAGACAGCTAAGAGGCCTGGAGTTGGGTAGTTGGGTTTCTGTTTAGGTGAGGTAATTTCTGGCAAAGTGTTTCCAAAGCAAAGTAGGCCTCTATTATGGTGAATGTTCTGTGAGTATTTTAATGGGATTACTTTTCCCCTGCCTCTGCCATAGATGCAAGATTTTCCCTAGCTCTTTACCAGGAGAACCTGGTAGGGTTCCCAGACACAAAACCTATGAAACTGTGAGGCCCTTCCACTGGAAGGGCACCCCCGAGCTTCACATTCTCAAGTTAGTGTGGTCCACACTCAGCCTCCATCAATACATCTAAATTACCTCTTAGCTCTCCCATTTGTTCTGGCTACAGTGTCTTATGCCCCATGTAAGATCAAGAGTATGATTTTCTCCTCACCTGTCTCTCTAGATTTTGAGGTGGTGATTTACCCTATGACCTCAATTCTCTGATGAGTTAAAAGTCATTCATTTTCAGCTTGTTCTACTTTTTTCTTGACATAAGGACATGAGTGATGACTCCCAAGCTGTTTATTCATTGTAGTTGAAATTGGAAGTAGCAATACACTTTCTAATAAACATGGCTTTGCTACCACTGTGGAATTCTCTCTCAGAATGGTTACCTAAGGGAGTGTGGTTACTGGATTTACCCTGGTCTCAATTTGTCAGAGAGAGAGTTCAGAAATACAAGGCCCAAGTAGAAAAATGGAATTAAGCTGTGGATATAGATAGATTTCCCCTTTTCAAACTGAGTAAAACAATCTTTAATCAAATAATCTGTTTAAAGAGAATCCAGATGAAAAAAGCATTACATTTGGCAAAATTATCCAAGGACAAAAAGCATTTTGTGGAACACATTGCAGAGCATACAACAGCCATTTCTGTTCTCATGAAGGCACGGTTTCAAAAAATATTTTAAAATAAAAATATGTAGCTGAAGTCAGTATAGGGAAAGAGAAGACTAATCTAGGAAGGAGGGTTCGTATTTCCAGAGAATTCCACTGAAGGAAGCAGCAGTGGCAGCTACTCTATCATAAAAACAGATATTCCTTTGAATCCAGTTGAACATGAAGAGACAAAAAAATTATAAACATGGTGTTGCAAAAGATGGAATACATATTTTCTTTTTCTTGAATAGTGCTTGGTCCCCCAGAAAAGAAACTAGTCTCTGTCTGTCACTGGACAGAAGCACATTCAACCTAGCTCTGAAGTTTCAAGATCACAATAGTCACAAGGACATGGAAGTCCCTGAATAGGGCACATGAAGAAATAGAGTGAACACAAGCTCTCATTACACACACCACTCTGGGAATTACATTTTATCAGAAGTATAAGGAGCAGATGGTTTGTTTGGAAAACCATGGAATGTAACCGTGGCTTAAAGGTTTATATCAGAAGAGGAAGAGGGAGGATTTTGGTTGAGAATAAGTGTGAGATGAGAAGAAAATACCAAATATATCAAGATCAACTTGTTTAATAATTTCAAGAAAACGCAGTATTTGAGAAGAGCATGGTTATTGTGTCCATGCTCCACTGCAGAGCATGCCCAGACACTGATGAAAATGAGAGATTCTAAGAGAAATGACAGGAAAGGTGATACACTTCATAAGAATGTGAAAAGGAAAAAGACATGAATTATATTAGGAAACTAATGCTTATATTATTGTATATTATTTTAGTATATAATACATTAGATAATATATAAAATAGATATATACTATATACAATGTAAAATTGATGCCCTGGAGAAATAATCAACTTGGTAACTTTATATGTTTCATTCAGAGTGAGACCACCTATAGTGTACCATATTATTAAAAATGAATATCTGTAATAAAAAGTAAAGGTAAATTCTTAGAAAAGAAAACCTGTGATCTGGCAAACATGGTAACTGTCCATGTACTTGTGAATGAAAGGATTCAGCTTAGCAAAGAAGCAATTTATAAGTCTTACCTGGGCCTACATATCATAGTAGGGACAGAGAAAAGTAAGGAAACAGAGAACTATGTCCCTCTTGCTCCAGAAAAGAAAGTCACACCAAACACTTTTGCACTGCCATTAAATTAGTACAAGCCCTTCAATAACAAAAAAAGTTCAAAAAGACAAATAAAGGCACGATTTTGACGATTCCATCATGAAAAAGAGAGCAGTCTTCTTTGTGCTCAATATGACCTCCCTGGGCCCCAGACTCTATAGATTTATTAAGTTTTATCCAGGTTTTGGAGAATCCTCAGCATGTGGTTCTGCAACTGAGATAATATTGAGAACTGAGGGAAGACTACCCTAGAAGGTAGTGTGCAGAGTCATAAGAAATTCCAAAGAGGGAACAGCAATTACAATGACTCAGTCACAGAGCTAAAGGCCTGTTGGGATCCTATCAGAGGTTCAACATACCATGAGTGAAGGATCCTTCCCTTTATTTTAGAGTGACTTGGTAAGGGTTTGGGTTCTCTGCTCAGGAGCTGTAGAGCCTGGACTACTGGATAGAGCCCATAATCACTCTAGCTCCAAAGAGTAAATAAAATATATAAAGCCAAGAAAGAAAATGAAATGTCCTGGGAGACCGCATGAGGTAAGACTAATACAGCTGCCTCATGCTGGAAGTGGAACTAACAGGGTTTCTTTGACTAACCTTCTTTTGGGGAACCTTGGCGGGCCCTGCCATGTAGGCATCGGTCAATGTGGGCCAGCCCAAGACAATGAAAAGAGTAGAACCGCACGATCGTGCAGTGCATGGGACTGAGGGTGGGGTCAACCTGGGATTCTTGAATCTCCTTCAATTCCTATATGGTGGATAACAGTTTGAAAACCTGGGGCCTTTGAAGACATTCTCTGTGGGAGTGAGTAGAGGGATGACAGACAAATTGGGAATGATCTGCCAGTGAATCCAAAGGAACACACAAATGACGTGACGACATTTGTAGTAACTATGAAAAAAGATCCGAGGCACAAAGATCGAGGAAGGTGTCCTCAAGCTCTGCAAAAACAGGGGTGATCTTACAGCACAGAAGTTTCAGATGTTAGCAGACTATGCCAAAGGAATGCTAGGATGGAAATCAGCTATGTCTTAGAAATCGCCACCCAGTGTATACCCAGGGTATTGTGCAGGGTCAGTATGCCATTCCAGAGGATGCTATTTCAATTATTTGTTACAGTTGATCATTTAAAAAAAGGTTATTATAGACTATATGCAATCAGGGTATTAGGAAAAGCAGAATTTACAGATGAAGATATTTTTAAAGCATAAGACCATGATTTAAGACTGAGAAATTGTGACAGATTTTGAATTAGAGACTGACTGTAAATGCTTCTTTGGGAGCAGTAGACTCTTCAAGCTTTTCCCATCTGCAAAAACCAACTCACCTGAGTCAATTCCATCTTTAGATTATGTGTGCAAATCTCAAAAGGTAAATAACCTAGGTAGGACCTATTGAACCAGAACCACTGAATAATGAATAGTTCCCTTTTCTTCCATTGTGCCTTACATGTTTTCCTTTGTTAAAAACAAAAAAACAAACAAAAAAAAAACGCTCTGTGCACAGGGATTCTGGGTAAATTTGGACCTGTGAGTTACAAGGGTTGTCTAGAATTAATTAGAATCGAGATGGTTAATGCTGAACCTGAGTCACTCCTGATTCTTAAACAGGGAAGAAAGATAAAAAAGAAATATTTTACATAGCCACATATGATCATTGAAAATTGACTGTTGTGAGGACAGTATAATGTTTTACTATGAGAGGATTCCCCATATTGTCTCACTCTCTGACTCATTCTGTTCATACGATTTGCTAGAGTTTTCAATATGTGTCTCCCTCTACCTATCTTACATTAATACAGATTTAGGCATAGTGACCATCAAGGTAATTTGTCAAGAAGACTGGTTTATGAAGTGAATGAAGCTCCAAAGAACTCAAAGCTCAAGATGGTCAGAGTTTCCTGGTAGAAAAGTTGGCCAAGGACATATCCCTTAGAAAGCTTGCATGCTGTTTAGCGGATGATTTCCACGGGGGTGCAGATGACCAAACGCCTATTTCTTTAGTGAACACTGTTAAAAACCTCAATCTAATCTTGGCTTTTTATTTTTATGATTTTTTAAATCTTCACCAGGAATGTGTTTATTGATTTTAGAGAGGGGAAAGGAGAGAGAGAGGGGGGAGGAGAAACATCATGAGAGAGAGTAACACTGATTGGTTGCCTCTCATATGTGCCCCAACCAGGGAATGAACCTGCAACCTAGGTATATGTCCTGACTGGGAATTAAACCTGTGACACTTCAGTTTACAGGACAATGCTCCAACTAACTGAGTCACACTGGCCAGGGTGGAATCTTGATTTTTTAAAGAAACAACTCATGAAATAGAGCTCTGAGGGTAAAGAGTGGCAGCTGCCTTTATGGGCATTCCTGGCTTCTAGATGGCTTCTCAAATTATCCACTTAGATGAAAATGCCCAGGTTCACCTCTTAAAGACAGTCTCCCTCTTCCCTTAAAAGCCCCTTAGATGAAAAAATAGAAATCAAAATAGTGTTTAGGAAGATAGGGCTATCAGCATAACCACTTAACCTCTTTGGGTTGTATACAGAAGAACCTAACCACTCTCGGATTTTTAATTCAGTAGATAAAAAAGTCTACGTGAAGGTGAGAATCCGAAACCCTAGATGATAATAACTGGATATTTATATAGTCTCTTGGTGGTGCAAGAGTTAGGGCTTTGACATTCTAACTAAATGTTCTTTAGCTAAAAATACACATTTAACGGAAAAATGTAAGGAAATGGCCTAGAAGTCAAGAGAAGTACCTTAGCAGAACAACAATTCAGAGAGATGGTCCTTTAATGTCAGGTATTTTGTGACAAAGGAATGTACACATTTGAATACACTAGATAAACTATAAAGTTTTAAAATGCCTTCAGTAACATTTTCACTTTCTGAGAAAACTAGTATACCTAGAGTCTTTAAGGTATGTATAGAGAGGTCATGTGCCTTTAAAAATTGTTTAAGCAAGTCAGGATTAAAAGGCAAAGGGGGTGACCCTAATTGCTAGGGATTTTTGTAGGACCAGGGATTGGAAAAGAGCATTGATCATGGCTCTCAAATGTAAATGCCACACAAGCTATCTGCCTTCTTTCATCATCTTAACTATTTTCCATTGAGAATTGCCGTAGCTTGCTTAGTGCCACGTAGCTTCACTACCAGAGGCCAGATTCAAACACTCAGACTGTATCCAACATTTCAAAGCTTTTCTCATCCTTCCCTACAGAAGACAACTGGGAGAAACTAGCTCAGTCTTAGACACCTGGCCCGTTCCGTTATTCCAGGTCATCTAATTTCATAGTTCATAGAGAGAACATGCAAAGAGTGAACCTCAATTCATTTATAATGACTCGGCTCAGGACATTTATTGTATATAAGACATCTTATTTACTACAAGATATTGAGAAGTATATCAAGTAACAGAGGACATCAATGTATGCTCCCTAATTAAAGAGTCTCTGATTCCTAGGTCTTCTCATATCAGAGCCTTTCACAGTCTCAGTCCCTTCAGTGAACACACAGAGGACCCTGGGTCACGGGGATATGCCCTCCCCAAACTTTTCTGCTCCAAGTCAAAGTTTATTTTTAAAAAACTACACTAAAACCTAAAACAGAGCCTGCAAAGCGTTAGCCTTGATGGGAACTGCTATGCAGTATGGCTGGAATGAATCATCTTTACAGAGTTTTAGAGGAAGACAAAGTGCATGAAATAATTTGCGGTAGTACTGTAGAGACCCTTAAGAGTTTGTAAGATTGGAATTCAACATTGGATGCTTCTCCATGAGGACACAGAGATACCATTCTTCATCTCTCCTTCACCATCACACTGTCTGCATGCAGGGTCTGTGTATGGTCTTGCATAACAGCAGAAAAAAACACAAAAAACTTTTCTGAATAATCATCGATAGAGCAGGACCTGGGCCAGCTCTTCTCCAGAGTGTTTACTTGAAATACTCAATCTTGCTAAAATCTTCAAGTAATAAAACATGGCCATTTTAGAAGCTTTGTAAGCATTAGTTACACAGAAGAAAGGCTAAATTATAGTCCAGGAGCCGCCTCAGAAAAGCCACGATGAGCGTAGAATAGCGTCAGGATTAACACAGCTTTAAAAGCAGCCTTCACATCAAGGGACTGTTAGTATACCCTCCAGATTCCATTAAAAAAATGATAGCTGCAGCGCTGATTCATAATATCACTTACAAAGAAAAAAGGGAATTTAGAGAGAGGGTCATGGGGTACTTATTTTGCAAAAAGCTCTAGTCTTGCTGTTGGGAGTAAACTGGAAATAGAAAAGTCTATCTTACAAAAAAAACATTTTTTCCTGTCTTGTAATATCTTATTAATAATCTTACATCTTTCTCAGTAACAAAATTATTCACTAGGCAAAACAGAAAAACATTCTTATATACAGTAAAAATACTCTTAATCTAAGCAAGTAGGCCTTTTCGGTATGCATACTACAATTTTAGGGGTCTGTACTTTACTTTTTTTTAATTTAAGAAATCTTGTTCTTGTAGTGCCTTAGGTAATAGGAAAACATGGATTCTGTTTTTGATTCTGCCACTTAATCTCTAGTATTGGACCTCTCAGTTTTTATTGCTAATTTTTTTATTGTTGTTCAACTACAGTTGTCCCCATTTCCCCCACCAATCTCCCCCACCACACCTACCCCCATTTTAATGATCCTGCTTCATGTTTTTCTATTTTTAAAATGGTGGAAAGTGGGGAAATAAATCAAATTGAATTTTGATGTGTATGCATTACAAGTAGCACATGATGAGGGACACAGCCTATAGAAAGGTAATCTCTCCTTTCTGATTGGTCTTATTGCTATGCTCAGAGGTTATATACAATGAAGGATATAACTTACTTCAAGAAACTAATCATAATAGCATATAATATGCTTATGAAGAGTTATAAAGGGATAGTTCTAAGTTGAAACGTGTACACTCAATCATATAATTTTACCTTTATAATAATCCAAATCAGGCAAACAAGCAGCAATATCAATATTAATAAATGAAGTAATCGAAATATTAGCGAGGGCTAAAAGAACGGAGCTGGGAATTGAGCCCCAGAACTGTTTGTACAGGGCACCATCTCCCACACCGTTCTATGTGCTTGGGAACCTCAGGTCCACCAGCCAGCACACTGCATGTCTTTGTGAGTAGAGTTTCACCAGGGCACAGCCACATCCATTTGTTTAAGCATTGGCTATGGCTGCTTTTTCACCGCGGCAGAATTGAGAAGCTGTGACAGAGGCCTATGGCCTGCAAATCCTACAGTATCTACTCTTTGGTCCTTCATAGAAAAGAATTGCTGGTCCAGTTCTGTATCATCAGTAGTTCAGGGAACTTGACTTTTTTTTTCTCCCAACACTTTCTTAGGATTTGCTGGTTTTCAGTGCATGCTTTTGAAGTAAGGATGAAAGGAAGAAGTGATGGAGGAAGAATAACACTGATAAAGTGTCTAGATTTGACCAAATCTAATCTCTTTAACACAGGCTTTCTTATCAATGAACTAACTACTGTTTTACTGACACAAACTCAGAGCACAAATGAATGAGTAAATTATGTTATTCTTTAGTCACTGCTCAGAATAATTTTTTGCATTCAAGATCACATGAAAAGTAACCTCAGCTAGATCATTTTAAGAATGAAGGGCAACTCGCTGGATACACTCCCAACTTCTGGGTAAAGAAGCTTCACCGCCTGGCTTCTATGATGGCAAACGTGTGGACAGTTCCTATGGACAACTTTGATTATTAAGCTGCACTCACTTCATTTCTGTTGGTTGTGTTGCAGTTAAGCAAAGTTTTGTTTTTGGTAAGACTGAGTCACACACAAACAGTACTTTAAAAACACAGACATGTTCAATTTAGATTTCAAATGGGATCAATGAGTAATTTCACCAAAGAAGACTTTTGAAAACTACCTGGATTCAATTCTAAACGTCCTTCTTCAATTAGACTTCTTTTCAGCCCCCAGTACGTGATGTTACCTTTCAAATTATGCCGTGTGCTCAAAAACTGCAACGATTCCCCTGATCACTTTAGTGCTAGCATATTATGAGAATCTAAATTCAAAGCTGAGACAATGAATGTGTTAAGGAGGCAATGGAACACCTTCCAACTTCTTTCTTTCCCTCAGCTGCAAATCTTGGCAAATCAGCAGTATTTGTGCAAACATATGTTTCATTTGTCAAGCTTCGGTCCAGAGGGTCTTGCTTTAACCTTTGATGAACATTAGGAGACTTAGTCCCCCAAATCTATCTTTAAAAAAAACTTGGGGCCAGGGAGTTCATCAAACTGTTTCAGTTATCCAAAAAATTTTTTTAAATAAAATACAAAACAAAATCCAATGTCAATAAACAGATGAAGATTTTGATGAGTTACATTGGGGATGGTAAAGGGGTCTGTATTTTAGCATTCCAAGTTTTGCTTCATATATTAAACTTAAGAGTGTGAGACGTTATCAGTTAAGAACTCTTAAGTTTTAAACAGACTGATTAACGATACCAGTTCCTAGAGCACACACATGCCACCGCCCTGCGTTAGGGTTCCTTATCCCTAGCAGGATAAAAACCAAACTATAGGACAAGGTAATCAAGTTCTTTCAGGATCTACCTCTCGCCTACTTGCTAGTGCTTGCTACATCTCCCCCTGCATTCCAGACAAACGAAGCCATCTCCTCCCTTCCAGGTGTGCCCATTCCTCTCACCCTCTGTTTCTTTAAGCAACCCACTATCATTTTTAAAAGTGGGGACATCAAATTGGGTTATTTTTAAATTGTCTTCTAGCTCTGAAATCCTCAGAATTTCTGAAATTCTCAGCATTGTTCCCAGAATCTAAAAGCTCATGAGGAAGGAGACGAAATGGACATCCCATTCTCTTCTAAATTGCTACAGTCTTACTTTTTATAATCTTTCTTCCAGCAAGGCCAACCTCAGTGTCTCAAGTAAAGAAACTGGAAAATTTCCTCCCTTACAATTTGCTCAATCTGTTTTGCTTCCCTGTTCTATGTCATGTCCCTTCTCTATTTATCTAAATCTACTTCCTGCCTTTCATACTCGGCTCTTAGCACACAATAACGAATCCATGCTTTACAGTGAACTCCACTGTGCCTTCTCCATTTCAGAAAGCATTTTATTTATATTTGCATTCTGTCCCTTCGAGAGTTTGTCCACACCTCCAGTAGTATCACTGCCTTGTACTGTGAAGTCACATAATAATTTAAAGGTGTCTTTATCTTCAAATATAAGTGTTTTATTCAAGTGTTTACAGCTGTACAACCTTAAGGCCAGTTTGTCTTTTACTAGTCCTTTATCAAATTCTTTACTCTCCTGTTAGAAATAACCTCTCCATCTAAAATGTTTCCAATGCTTTTCAATATGCTTTAATGACAATATTTCTGCATATCCAGACATATATATACATGAAGAACTTTCATTATTAATTTTTATATCCCTAGTCAGTGCTAGTAAGGATCTTAGCTATGATAAGCATTAAATTCAAATTTGTTGATTAGTTGATTCTTTGATTTTTATCAGAAAGTCACAGCGCAATCTAGTGGTAGGTTTTATCTTGGAAAAAAAATATTTTCAGGTGAGGCAATATAGGAGTCTTTAAATCAAACTCACTAAACGTATTCCTAAATTCATTTGTTGACCATAGCTCCCTGTTTATAACGACCTTATGATATCAATAAGCAACAAATTTATAACACACTAGAAACAACACCAGAGTTCTTTCTTATCCCTTCTACAGGCTGATAGGGGTTGAAGCAGCTGACAAAAATATCTTCAAAATTTCTGTAATTAGCCCTGGCTGGTGTAGCTCAGTGGATTGAGCGCAGGCTGGGAACCAGAGGGTCCCGGTTCGATTCCCAGTCAGGGCACATGCCTGGGTTGAGGGCCAGATCCCCAGTGAGGGCCATGTGAGAGGCAACCATACATTGCTGTTTCTCTCCCTCTCTTTCTCCCTCCCTTCCCCTCTCTCTGAAAATAAATAAATAAAATCTTAAAAAAAGATTTAAAAAAATTTCTGTAATTATGCAAAACTGTTAACTTAAATTCAAGAATAAAAATTTCACTGATGTATATGGTCAATTTAACTGAAGACTTTGATCTTCTTTAATTTTCTGTTTTTTCTCTCAAATGCCTTGGCATTTGTATTTTATTTGAAAAAGAAAAGAAATAGGGAAAAGTTCTCACTGCTGATATGAGAGCCTTCAGGAGCTGCCGCCATCTGGGACAGCCTGCGAGTTTCACTCATCCTCATCGGCTTTCCATCTAACACGTAAATTTTGCTATTTAGCCTGGATCTCATCCTTTAAAGATAGAATTCTCTCCAACATAGGACCACACAGCTACCCTAATTCAGTATTTCCAGTTATAATATGTATATCTTCTAATGAGTTTCCAGTATGTATATTTTAAATAAGCTATGAAATCTAATCTTACTATATTAAATCTTTAAATGCTATAAATATCCCTGCATTTTATACATACACTCAACTTCTCCCCAAAACAAAGAAGAAGGAAAGAAGGAAGGATGGAAGGAAGGGAAGAAGAAGACGGGAGTGAGAACAAGATGAGGAGGCACAAAAGAAAGATTTGCTAAGTGTTAATACCATAGTTATTAAAATATCCTCTTCTAAAATGATATTTTCCTACTAAAATAAGAGATATTAACAGTCATTTGCAGTCCTTGTATGTTCAAGGTACTGAATTAGACTACTATATTGATTTTTGTTTTTCAAATATAGAAGGCTTAAGTAAATATAATTATTTTGTTTTGTTTTTAAAGTTCCATTGCACATACTAGAATTACCTTTCTTATTATCAACTTATTTATATGTTTTCACAAAGTCTGACACCCAGTTGCAGTGAATTTAAAATGTTAATGTTTATACTTAAGAAAATGTTATCTTTTTTAAAAAAGAAAGCATTATCTTTGAGAGAAGCCATACCATGAATTTCACCTGTAATTGCAAAGAAAACTGAGTTGCAGTAGTTATAAGAAGAGTAAAACTGCACCCAAGACACCATTTATAATGATGAAGTTTAAATTAAGGTAAAGCTTTACTTCACCTGGGTGAATTAACAGCCACATTTTCAAGACAATTTTTAGTCTAGGCAAATACAGGGCAAGCAGTTCAGAAAGGACTAACCAGAGAGGGAGAGGTGGCTTTGAACCAAGCCTTTCAGGGGGCAGTTGGAAGCTCTGGGTTTATTTAGCTGGAATAAAAATCTTGGGGTTCATGAGAGTTGTTTGTTTTTTCCAGATCCTAGAGGAAGAAAGAAAAGCAGGAGTAATGGGGGAAGGTTATATAGATTCTTTTTATTTTTAAATTACATTTATTGGGGTGACATTGGTAAATAAAATTATATGGGTTTCAAGTGCACAATTCTACAATGCATCACCTGTACACTGCATCGTGTGTCCACCACCCAAAGTCAAATCTTCTTCTATCATGTATTTGACCCCCTTGCCCCTTTTTACCTCCTGCCCCCCATCCCTCTGAGAATCACCACACTGTTGTCTGTGTCTATAGGTTTTTGTTTTTTCACTTTGTTCATTTGTCACTTTTAATTTTCTATCTCACATATGAGTGGAATCATATTTTTTTATTGTTTCTATCTGACTTATTTTGCTTAGCATAATATTCTCAAGATCCACCCGTGTCGTTGCAAATGGACGTGTTCCATCTTTTCTTATGGCTGAGTAGTATTTCATTGTATACATGTACCACATTTCTATCCAATCATCTAACAAAGGACACTTTCATTGTTTCCATGTCTCGGCCACCATGAATAATGCTGCAATAGGGGTGCATATATCTTTGCAAATAAGTGTTTTAAAATTTTTCAAGTAGATACCCAGAAGATGGGTTGGTGAATCATATGTAACTCTACTTTTAATTTTTTGAGGATTCTTCATACTGTTTTCCTACTGGCTGTACCAATCTACATTCCCACCAGAGGTGAATAAGAGTTTCTTTTTCTCCACAAACTCTTTAATACATTCCCACCAGAAGTGAATGAGAGTTTCTTTTTCTCCACAAACTCTTTTACTATTTGTCATGTTGATAATAGCCATTCTAACAGGTGTGAGGTGGTATCTTATTATAGTTTTTATTTGCATTCCCCTTATAGCTAGTGAAATTGAGCACATTTTCATATATGTTGTCCATTTGTATGTCTTCTTGGGAGAAGTGTCTTTTGATTCACATTTTGAATTATTCTCAAATTGAATGAATTATCATGGGAGCTGTCAATCAGCCCTCAGATGAGTGCTGTATAGGGAAATAGTTTAGAGCAGAATCAGAATGGACTAGAGAATCTTTACAATCTTTGAGTTGCAAGGAAACTCAGAAATAATGTCATTTACACCACCCCTTTCTTGTTCTTGCACCTGATTAAAGCCCTAGTTTGTTTTAACAAATGTATTTGGAGGTGGGAGAAAAAAACTGTTCAAAAACTCAGAAATACTAAAATACACTTGTCAGGTCCATCAAACTATAAATTCTTATAGTCAAATTCACTGTCCTAAAACCTCTACATTATCCAGTGCCTAGAACAGAATCTGGTAGATATTGGTTGCAACAAATTGAACTCATTTTACTGTTCTTTCAGGTTCTGCTTATATAAGCAATATTCTCCATGAAGTGAAAAACCACACTCAAAATAATTGCAGTAGATCATTTCTAAGTGGGTTTTTTTAAACAGTATTGACCCATTTTAGCATTAGAAACCTGTGGTGCTGTTGAGCACGATGACCTTTCTCAGATCTGAATCCAGTGAACTGAATCTTTCTTCCTCCTCTTCCTCATCATGGTTTTCTTTCATGACTAATCACACTAGGCCTAGGCAAAGACGCAAATCCCCAGCTGGTTTCCCAGCCTCCAGTCTTCCTAGGTTAATTCCATGAGATCATATTACGCCATGCTCCCATTTAAGACTCAGCATTGGCTCCTGCACTGTCTACAGGTAAAACCCAATCGCCTCCGCACCACGAAGACTTCTCAGAGCTCTGAATGTTTGCTACTCTGATTACCTTTGTCACAGTCTTTATTTTCAATTCGTCTTCCTGGGAACTACTTGTACTTTCAGGCGCAGATCGTATGTCCTGATTCTCCACAAACTGCCCTAAGTTTCTTCTCAAAGGTAGAATTTATATTTCTCTCCATTATTTCCCTAAGGAATTTTTACAACATTTTCTTTCTTTAAAATTTTGAACTCTGTGGTTTATATTTGTTTTCCTGAGTGCTTGGGACACACAGATAATCAATCTATGAATGTTTATTGACTAATAAATATTTGAAACTTTGAAACAAAGCAACATAGTCACCAAAAATGAAAGCTAAGAATTCTCCCCCATCTCCTTCCAACAATGCACACCCAGAGCTAGAAACACTTACAGAGGTTTTTAACTGCTGCATGGTGATCCATTTAAAATTGCCTTTTTAAAAAGCCTACACATTTCTTTCTTTTCATATTCTAGGTGAGAATAAAGCATAAAACACATATTTCAGAGCTGTTATTACAGTGACACAGAAGCTAAACAAAACACATAAAAATGCTAGTTGGAAACAGTAGAGGTTTTGTAGTTATTTTATATTTTAATTTTCAGCCCTCTGTATACCCAAGTTGATTTCTAATAAATTTGTAAATACTACCACTGCTGTTTCTACCCACTATTAAATATTATTACCCACTATTGAATATTTTAAATAGCATAGAAATAATAATAAGGCATGGTGAACCATCACAGAAAATACAGTAAATATATTCAAGGCTCTATTATAGTATATTTTTCTTTTCCCAAAACTGTTTCATCTTTTCTAAGAAAGCCAGTGTTAGTCACCATTAGTCACCAAATAGCCACCATTTTGAACACTCTTTCTTTGTTTTCTATCTTTCTTCAAATCTATGGACAATTCAAACCCTACCATTGCCATTGGTGACAACATCCTTCAACCCCCAGTCAGTAATCACGAGGAGTTTATTGGCATTCAGACCAGTTGCACCAATGAAATAAAATTACTATTCAAATTACAAAGCACAAGAAATAGAATGAAAGATAGAGTAGGCAGTGAGAACGTAAAGGGGAAGGCAGCATACAGACTAGGCTTTAACAGAAACAACAGAGATCCTTTGCTACCAAATAAATAGAAGCATAGATTCTGCCCTCACCTTTTTGTTTAATATTCCAAAACATAGTTCTCATATAAAAATGTTATTTGCCCTAGAAATCTTTTCCGATCAATCACATTCTATCATGTGATTTCCCCCTGCCCCCCAGTTTTTATATTACTTACTCCTTTCCTTAAGAAACTTCTAGGAAGCCCTGGCTGGTGTGGCTCAGTGAATTGAGTGCTGGCCTGTGAACCAAAAGGTCACTGGTTTGATTCCGAAACAGGACACATGCCTGGGTTGCAGACCAGTTTCCCAGTTGGGGGTGTGCGAGAGGTAACCAACTGATGTATCTCTCGCACATTGATGTTTCTCTCCTTCTCTTTCTCCCTTCCTTCCCCTCTCTCTAAAAATCAATAAAACCTTTAGAGAAAAAAGATAGAAAGAAACTTTCAGGGAAGTCAATCACCTTTACTCTACTCCCATTGTGCTCTCAGGCAGGTTCAAATGTCATCTTCCTTCTGAATGGGAGTGTTATGGGTTGACTCTGTCTCCAACCCCCAGGAGCCCAAATGCTCGGTACTTCAGATTGTATTTGGAGATAAGGTCTTTGAAAAGTGAATTAAGGTTTAAGGAGGTCATTGGGGAAGAACCTTTCCCAGTTTGCCTGGTATCCTCATAAGAAGAGATTAGGACACAGATAAACACAGCAGAGGGACCATGTGAAGACAGGGGAGAAGGTGACCATCTACAAGCCAAGGGGAGAGGCCTTAGAGGAAGCCAACTCTGATCAGACTTCTAGTGTTCAGAACTGTGAGAAAATAAATTTATGTCATTTAAGCCACTCAATCTATGATACTTTATCATGGTAGCCCTCGAAAACTAATATAGGTATAAATAGGTTTTATTTTTAATAATAAAACACTTTTTAAAAACTGTTACTGTGATGGTTTTGGCTAATTTGATTTGGTTCCTTCTTAGTACAATTGTCATGATTTCAAAACTTCTACCACCTTTTGAAAATTTTGAAAATGTGTTATTCATTAGTTGTTGGGTGCAATGTAAGAATGATCAGAAAATATCAAGGAACTGCTTAGAACAGAGAAAGCAGAAAGCAAAGAGACAATATAAGTGCTTTCTGTTAGGGGCTTATTTAGAAGAGGAGGAAAAAAGCAGAAATATCTCATAAAGTTAAAATTATAACATGGTTCCTGTTCTGCTTTTGAGAATTTGCAATATGGAAGAGAAATGGGAACATAGAATACTCAATTTACACAACCAATACCCTCCCAAATTTATTATCATATAGCAGAAACAGAGTTGCTTAGAAAAAACATATGACCTTGCTTTAAAATGAGAAAAGAAGAAAAATAAAAGAGAAAAGTAAAGAAGGAATGGGGGGGGGGTATTAAGAGAGAAAGAATATGTTTCCATGTTCATATAAGAAAATTATAAAATTAACAGAAAATTCAAACAGTTCACAATATCTTCAGACTGCCTTCCCTTAATGCCATTTTGATATGGATCCCTGAATAAATTGAATTTTATGTCAGTTTTCATTTGTCAAAATACTTCTTATTCAATAACAAGGTACTGTTTTCATGGCTTCCCCTCTATGAAGCTTTCATGAATACATCAGAAACGACTTGTCTCATCATTCCCTTTTCCACAGTACTTTGGGCATACCTATCCTAGCATCTACTAAATACATTACAATTACTGGTTTACATGCCTTTTCCTTCCATTAAGCAGTAAGCCTAAGGGTACGACTTTAAGTCTGAAATAATAAGTGAGCAAATAAATGACTAGAATGACAACTAAGGAATACAGACAGCAGATATCTTTTAAGCTCAGGGAAGAGGAAAAGATAATTTTTGAACACTTTTTGTGCACAGTGCATTTGCACCAAAGTTTGAAGTAATATGAATAGACTGAGTGGCATTTTGGGCATCCATTCTTTCAACAAATATTCAGTGGGGACCTATTATGTTGGTTAACCATGAGATTATTTGGAAGTACAATTATAAAAGGCTAGTAAGAAAATTTAAAAAGAGAGAGGAAAAAACATGAAGAAAACACATAAAAATGAATGTAAAGAAATATTTTATTATCATCATTGCATTTTTTTTAAAGATTTTATTTATTTATTTCAGAGAGAGGGGAAGAGAGGGAGACAGAGAGGGAGAGAAACAGCAATGTATGGTTGCCTCTCACATGGCCCTCACTGAGGACCCAGCCTGCAACCCAGGCATGTGCCCTGACAGGGAATCGAACCGGGACCCTCTGGTTCTCATCATTGCTTTTAGTAAATACTTACTACTTCATTGTTTTTATCTTATGCTTCCAGGACTGGAAAGTATTAAATCAATGCCAAACCTCACACTTCTTAAGATAGTTAAGACCCTCAATACTATTGCATGAATGTCTTTTAAGGTTTTTTTTTAAACTGAAGTTATTCACATGGGCACATTAAAAATTCATGATATGTGCATGTCTGTCTATAAAAATTTTAAGATTTATTAGAAAACATGATTATAATGAACCTTAGGTTAATAAATTTTCTAGGAAAATATCATATTATCATTGAAGCTCTGTTTTTATGTTATACATATTATATTATGTTCTATGATATTATATTATAATGAAGAAAAAATTCATATAAGTGCAGAGTTTTAAGTACACACCTTATTTATTTTATTTTTATTGTTTTGACTATTACAGATATTTCATTTCTCCTTCCACCCTTCGCTCACCTCCCACCACCCTCACCCCCTTCCCTCTGGCCATTGCCACACTGTTGTTTTTGTCTCCGGGATACACATGTATTTCCTTTGGCTAATCCGTTCGACTTCTTTCATCTAGGACCCCTCCACCCTCCCCTCTGACGGCTGTCAATCTGTTCCATGTATCCGTGCCTCTGTTTCTATTTTGTTTGTCAGTTTGTTTTGCTCATTAGATTCCACTTATAAGGAGATCATATGGTATTTGTCTTTCACTGACTGGTTTATTTAACTTAACATAATAATCTCCAGGTCCATCTATGCTGTCGCAAAAGGTAAGGTTTCCTTGTTTTCTTTTTATGGTCGAGTAGTATTCCATTGTGTAAATGTGCCACAGCTTATTTATGCACTCATTTACTGATGGGCAATTGGGCTGTTTCCAGACCTTGGCTATCGTAAATAATGCTACTATGAACATTGGTGTGCATATTTTCTTTTGAATTGGTATTTCGGGATTCTTAGAATATATACCCATAAGTGGGATCACTGGGTCAAAAGGCAGTTCCATTTTCAATTTTGTGAGGAAACTCCATACTGTTTTCCACAGTGGCTGCAGCAGTCCGCATTCCCGCCAACAGTGCACTAGGTTCCCTTTTCTCCACATCCTGGCCAGCGCTCGTTTGTTCATTTATCTGTGGCAGCCATTTTGGCAGGTGTGTCTTTTTAAGGAGAACAAAGAACTAAACTAACTGTTACATAGTCTCTCTCAAGTACATACTATTATCTGCATTTTACAGTTGGAGAAACTAAGAATTTTGGTGACTTTCACAAATTCATAGAGCATATCACTATTGCATCTGTCAGGATACGGTGTCCTGACCTTGCCATCCATTCAATGACCTTAAAGTCATTCATCTTCTTTGACCCTTTCTACCTGCAAAATAAGTGAGTTTTGCTAAAATCTAGTAGCAATGATCACTAAACCTTCTTAAAGTTGATTCTATGGTGTACTCATGTTCATATATATATGCAATTTTATATTATAAAATACTTTTAGGTATCTAAATCTATGGTGTGAGACTTATATTTTCCTTTAAATTAAAATTAGGCCAAAAAATTAAGTTGTAATATCAGAGCTCTGAAATAAATACTTAGTGTAATGTAAATGGCAAAAATTTAAATAATAATAATGCAAAAAGTATTATATATTATGTGTGTATTTTATATTATATATGTATCATCATAATAATATTCCGGGGCTCTTCTTATTGTAAATATGTATATTTGTAAATATTCACAAATAGCCCTGGACGGTGTAGTTCAGTGGATTGAGCGTGGGCTGGGAACCAAAGGGTCCTGGTTCGATTCCCAGTCAGGGCACATGCCTAGGTTGCAGGCCAGGTACCCAGTGAGGGCCATGTGAGAGGCAACCATACATTGCTGTTTCTCTCCCTCTCTTTCTCCCTCCCTTCTCCTCTCTCTAAAAATAAATAAATAAAATCTTAAAAAATATTCACAAATACATATTCACAAATATACACATTATAGGAAACAAAACAGTAACTATGAGTATGTTTTATTACATTTTTATTAGTTATTATTTAAAGTAAATGAATGACTTTATCTTGCATCTGTACAAGATATTATAGTTCTAAAATTGCTTTCACATATCTGTTTTTCTTGATCCTGACATCGTGATTCCAGTTTGACAAAATATTTTTTGTCTTATCATGATTTATAGCAAGACAAAGCTAAGTGAGTGTAAATAAATACAACATTTAATACATTGTTTTCAACAACCTTTTCTCCATGCATCTTTGCCGCTTTAGATTAATGCAGAAAATCAGAATTAATGTGGAAATTATTTTTTTAGAAATTATGTGAATCTCTCCTATTATGTCTTTCTACTGGCGTCAGTACAATAGTGGATGGAATTATAAAATGTATGTGCTTCTTTTCACAGTGAATATAAACTCCGTGGCACAGAATGCAAATTGTAGGTCATAGAAGGCTACATTAAAACCAGAGAAAACAAAGCTCTCTGTAAGACCCCCTTAACTAAACCTTGAGGGGTCAGCAGAAAAAAGGCATCAGGACAGGACATACAGACACAGGTAAATATATGCTTACTAAGTTCAAGTAAGGGTTAAAATTTAAATAATTAGGGTCAAAGAGATGCCAAATCTTAAGTCAGGTGTGGCTCCCTGGTGTCTTCCTTGTCCTTTGTGGAGACTCATCCCAGGTAAGGTCAGAAGCTAGAGCTGCCAAAGCAGAATCAAGTTGGTTCTAGTAGGAGCGGCACTAGTGCTCTTCATTCTGGAACCTTTCAACCTTGTCAATCAAAAAGGCCACATTTGAGATATCTTAACCATTGAAACTACAATTTTTAAAATTTTATTTCTTTTTACAGAGGAGAAGGGAAGGAGAAAGAGAGGCAGAGAAATATCAATGTGTAGTTGCTTCTCACTCGCCCCCAACTGGGGACCTGGCTTGCAACCCAGGCTTGTGCACTAGACTGGGAGTCAAACTAATGACCCTTTGGTTCACAGGCCAGCACTCAATCCACTGAGCCACACCAGCCACAGCTCATTGAGCCTACATTTTAACTGCCATGTTCCTCAAATCCAAATCCCAAGTTCTGGGGATCATTAATTAGGTCAAAGGATTTCTGATCCAAGGATTACAGATGCTTCAAATTCTTACTAAATTCCATCCCAGTTTTCAGCCATCTCTCCAGGTCATAAAGCAGGAAATAAAGTAACTGGGGAAGGGCACCCTTTTTATCTCAGACCCAAAGGCTTTTCTGTGACAACTGAAATGAGAAGCGATGGTATGCGCTGCATTCCACAATGGTGCAAATCATATGTCTGTCTTCCTGACGTAATAGGGGCAAAGACACACCTTTTTTCTTCATTGTTATCATGGCACGTGTCCCGTTTTCACCTTTATCCAAGTCAACATCAGGTAATAGTAAAAATTATAATAAAAACAATAATATAATAAGGACAATGAATGACAGCGATAACTAACACTAAGTTGGTGTTTGTTACAGGCTAACTATTGTTTTAAGATGTGTGTGTGGCCCTGGCTGGTGTAGCTCAGTGGATTGAGCGCGGGCTGGGAACCAAAGTGTCCCGGTTCAATTCCCAGTCAGGGCACATGCCTGGGTTGCGGGCCAGTTCCCCAGTGAGGGCCATGTGAGGACCAACCATACATTGCTGTTTCTCTCCCTCTCTGTCTCCCTCCCTTCCCCTATCTCTAATAATAAATAAATAAAATCTTTTAAAAAAAAGATGTGTGTGTGTGTATTCTCCCCAATTACTCTGTGTGACAGGTACTCAGATACTCCATTTTATAAAGTGAGGTCAGCTGGGAATAGGAGGATAAAGCAATGACCAACACGACACAGCTGATTAAGTAACGCACCCAACACAGAGCAGAGATTTAAACTCAGAACTCAGGCCATCTGTCTTCACTCTATTAGGTCCTCTATATCGACATAAATAATCCTTATTCATTCATTTTCTGTTCAATAATTTTTCATTATGCCAGGCACTGTTCTGAACTTCATAAAGGAATCAGCTAATGCCAAGTTCTGTAGCAGATGCAAAGGAGATCCAGTTCCTGCACCTGCCTTCAGAGAGTCACTGTCTGGTAAGTGCAAGGCCACTGTCACAAACTATTTTTAAATAAAACATGATTATAAGTAAGACTCTACAATTAAATTGTGACTCAATAGTTATTGGAATAAATGCTTAATCAATCCAAAAGAAACGTAGTTCTAGTGGTCACAGTGCTCTCTAGAAAAGATAACGGGCTTAGAGTGAGGAGACAGGCCAGAACAATAGCTGGACATTACTTCGTTTCTATCTCTTTTCCTCATTAAAAAAGTTACCAAGAGTTCACTGAGGCTAAAAGATTCATTAAAGCTGATGAGACAACAACATACAATGTATACTATTCACCCTGACTCAGTATTTAAGTTTAAGCTCAGTATTTAGTTCAAGGAGGGCTGTGTGTGTAAGTAAAGAACATTCATACTTTCAAAAATATTTAATTGAGTGTCACTCTATGTCTAGCTGGGGTTATAGCTCATCTCTACATAAGGAGTTTCCAATCTAGTTGAGGGACTTTGACGATAAACAAACAAACAAAAATAAGTAATGAGAAATGTTGATAACTGCTTTGGAGAAAGAACAAAGTCTAAAAGATAAAAGAAATGTGTGCATGTTGAATTGACAGTTTTAAATAGAAAAGCCTGCATAAAAAATGCATTAATTACTGAAAATATACAAAACACAAACACAAAAATAGATAATAAAATAAAATTATTTATAATCTACTAACAAGATGACCACCATATGCATTTTAATGAGTATCTTTTCTGATTTAAATATATATAAGATGATATTTTGCCTTTCCTTTTTATAAAAATGAAAATTTTAATAAAATACTTTTTTCATCTTAATAGTATAAATATCTTTTTATCATTAACATATTCTTCTAGAACAGTGGTTCTTTCAGAGCAACAAATAAAGAACTTTTACCAAAATATCCTAAAGCCACATTTCTGGGAAAAACCAGTATGTAAAGAGCAAGATTTTGGTGGACAACCTTGGGAGGAGTTATATTTTGAAAAAAAGATTCCTGACATAATAGGGACAAAGACACAACCTCTTTTCTTCATTGTCACCATAGCGCATGTCCTGTTTTTGCCTTTATTCATGTCAACATTAGGTAATAATAAAAATGATAATAAAAACAATATAATAAGAACAATGAATAACAGCAACAACTAACTCTTATTCAGTGTTTATTACAAGCCTGCTATTGTTCTAAGATGTGTGTGTGTGTGTATGTGTGTGTATTCTTCTCAATTACTCTATGTGATATGTACTAAGGGACTCCAATTTATAAGTGAAGTCAGTTAGGAATAGGAGGATTGAGTAATGACCAGTAGATTCTAATATTCATCCTACCACCAACCCTCTCATTCCTATTATAAAAAATGCTTATTTTATGTTTAGCTATTTCACTGAATGGATATGAACTACTCATTTTTCTATTGTTGTACATTCATTATTTTCTGCAGTTTTCACTACATGAGCATTGTTAATATTTTTGAAACTTTTTTAAAATATTAATAATTATAAATATTCTTAGTATGAGAATTAGAGAAAAAAGCCTGAAGAATTTTAAGCTTCTGATAGTTCATTTTTGTTAATGTCTCTCACACCACAGTATCAGCTTTATTTTTAACCCTTTTGTATTAAACATTTTTTAAATTATGTCTTGGCATCTAATTTTAATTTCTTTGATTATTAAATATTTTTTCAAGATTTTTGACCCTCTCTATTTCTTCTATGAATGACTTATTTGTATACATGCTTTAGAAACTTTTCTTAGTGTGTTTAGCTTTTTAGCTTTTTTAGATTTTTCATATACTAAAGATGATAATCCTGTCATAAATGTAATCTAAAATATTTTTTTAATTTTTTAAAGATTTTATTTATTTTTAGAGAGAGGGGACAGAGCTAGAATTAGAGGGAGAGAAACAGCAATGTGTGGTTGCCTCTCACATGGCCCTCACTGGGGACCCGGCCTGCAACCCAGGCATGTGCCCTGACTGGGAATCGAACCAGGACCCTCTGGTTTCCAGCCCGCGCTCAATCCACTGAGCTATGCCAGCCAGGGCGTAATATAAAATATTTTTAAGAAAAATATATCAAGTCTCTCCATGATACATTCAGGTAATGTGCATGAACTAAATCTGTCCTAACTCTCTGCATTTTTAAAAGACATTGCTAAAATTTAAGTATATGAAAATCAACAACATAATGATGGAATGTGCTGTTAGATAATGTTAGTTTCTTCGTTTTCTTATCCAAAAAAAACCTAAAATAAACACTACATTAAAATGAAAATTATTTTTTAAAAAAGCTGTGGTAGCAATACCTATATCTGACAAAGTAGACATTAGAACCAAGACTATAGTAAGAGAGAAAAAAGGACACTACACAATGATAAAGGGAACACTCCAACAAAACGATCCCAACCTAGTAAACACATATGCACCAAACATAGAAGCACCTAAATATGTAAAGCAAATCTTGATGAACATAAAGAAAGTGAGTGACAGAAATACAGTCATAGTAGGAAATTTTAACACCTCATTGACATCAATGGGGAGATCTTCCAGACAGAAGAAAGTCAAAATGGTGACGATGGCCTTAAATGACACACTAGATCAGATGGATTTAATTGATATCTTCAGAGCACTTCACACCAAAGCAGCAGAATATACATACTTTTCAAGGATATCTTCTAGGATAGATCACATATTAGGACACAAAACAAGTTACAATAAATATAAGAAGATTGAAATTATATCAAGCATCTTTTTTGACTATAATGCTATGAAACTAGAAATCAATCACAAGAAGAAAACTGAAAAACACACAAAGACATGGCGCTAAACAACACCTTACTAAATAATGACTGTATTAACAGTGAGATCGAAGATGAAATTATAAATCCAGTAAAACCTTCTGCACCTGTAAAAGTAAAGCATGAACAATGTTTTTTAACCACACTATTTACATAATTATCTATATTAATTTTTGTGTTCCAATTTTAATTTCCACTTTTAAAATGTTATTTTAGCATAGAATTTAATGTTGACAATATACAATATAATTTTGAAATAACAGATAAAAAGATTCCTGCTGGGGAAAAAAAGAAGAAATTATAAGATATCTTAAAACAAGTGAAAATGAGAACACAACAACCCAATATCTGTGGGACACAGGGCAATCTCGAAAGAGAGAGAGAGAGAAAGAAAGAGAGAGAGAGAGAGAGAAAAGAAAGAAAGAAAAAGAAAAGAAAGAAAAAGCTCAAATAAACAATCTAACATTACACTTAAAGGAACTTGAAAAAGAATAACAAAGCCCAGATGAACAGAAGAAAGGAAATAATAATGATCAGAGAAGAAACAAACAAAACTGAATTTAAAAATACAACAGTATAGAAGATCAATAAATCCAAGAATTTGTTCATTAAAAGGATAAACAGGATTAACAAACTTTTAAACAGACTCATCAGGGAAGAAAAGAAAGATGACCCAAATAAATAATATCAGAAATAAAAGAGGAAAGTAACAATTGTAACCAAAGAAATATAAAGGATTGTAAGAAAATATTGTGAACAACATGCCAACAAATTGTACAATCTGTACAAAATGGACACATTCCTAGAAACACAATATTCTAAAAATAAGAATCAGAGAATCTGAATAGACAGATTACACCTAGTGAAATTGAAGCAGCAACCAAAAACACCCCCAACAAGCAAACTTCTGCTCAAGATGGAGGCATAGGTAGACACACTTCACCTCCTCACACAACCACAGAGAGAATTACAAGTATATCTCAAAACCAATAACAACCAGAACTGTCAGAAAATTGAGCTGTACGAAAGTATAAAAATCAAGGACTTAAAGAAGCCACATTCATGCAGACAGGTAGGAGAAGTGGAGTTGCAGAGATGGGTGGAGTGACATGGAGATGTGGTGTGGCATGGAAAGGGTGCAGCGGCAGCGATGGAACAGCAGTTGCACACTCATGTAGCAAGTGATCCCAGCTCTAGGCCAGACCACACAGCCCAGGGTTCCAGTGGCAGGAATATAAATCCCCATTACTTCTGGCTATAAAAACCAGTAGAAATTAGGGTGGCAGAAGAAACTGCCAGATTTTCAGGAGAGTCCATTTAAGGGTCCCACAAAGATTTAGAACATATGCAAACCCATCCACTATGGGATTTACCACCAGGGCAACAGCTGGAAGGGTGCCAGCAGGAAGTGGGGGAAGTGACTGAAAATGGTGCAAGTGCCAAGCAAACTTCCATAAAATAAGCAGTGGCACTGCACCTCCTTTAGCTCTCCCCCCACAAAGAACCACAAAATGGTGAAGCAGGTTGCCCCACCCTGGCAATTACCTAAGGCTTCACCCCCCACTATTTACAGGTAAGACAGGGAGTTGAAGAAGCTCTACCTAAGACATAAACATGGTGAGCTGCCAAGTTGAAGAGACAAAGAAATACAGCCTAAATGCCAGAACAGAAAAATAAAAACCCAGATAAAGAACTAAACAAAATGGAGATAGCCAACCTATCACATTCAGAATTCAAAACACAGGCGATCAGGATGCTCAAAGAACTCACTGAGTACAGCAAAAATAGAAGGGAAGAAATGATGTTTACACTAAGTGAAATAAAGAAAAATCTACAGGGAACCAACAGCAGAGAGGATGAAGCTGATAATCAAATCAATAATGTGGAATGGAAGAAGCAGTCAATCAGAATAGCAGAAAGAAATAAGTGTTAAAAGAAAAAAAAAAACTAGGATCAGCTTAGTAACCTCTGGGACAACTTTAAATGTACCTACACCTGAATTCTAAAGGTACCAGAAGGAGAAGAGGAAGAACAAGATGTTCAAAATTTATTGGAAAAATAATGAAAGAAAACTTCCCTAACTTGTCAAAGGAAATAGACATACAAGTCCAGTACAGAGTGTCCCAAACAATTTGACCCAAAGAGGACCACACCAAGACACATCATAATTAAAATGCCAAAGGCTAAAGATAAAGAAAGAATATTAAAAGCAGCAGGAGAAAACCAAGTTACTTACAAAAGAGTTCCTATAAGACTATCAGCTATTTTCTCAAAAGAAACTTTGCAGGCAACAAGAGACTGGCAAGAAATATTCAGAGTGATGAAAAGCAAGGACCTACAACCTAGATCACTCAGTCCAGTAAAGCTATAATTTAGAATGGAAGGGCAGATAAAGTGCTTCCCAGACAAGGTAAAGCTAAAGGAGTTCATCACCACCAAGACATTATTGCACGAAATGTTAAAAAAGGGACTTATTTAAGAAAAAGAAGCATTTCAAAACCTTGAGTGTTAAAAGGGCAACAAATTCACAATTATCATCAACTAAACCCTACCCCTCTCCTAACCCCCCACCTCACAATCACCTGTCCACGCCCATGAGTTCTAACTTAAAAAACAACCAGAACAGGAACAGAATCATAGGTATGGAGATCATTTGGAGGGTTATCAGCAGGGAGGGGGAAGGGGAAAAATATGGGAAAAAGTGAAGGGATTAAGAAACATAATTGGTAGGTACAAAATAAACAAGGGGATGTCAAGAATAGCATAGGTAATGGATAAGCCAAAGAACTTATATTCATGACCCATGGGCATGAACTAAGTGGGGGGATTGCTGGAGGGAAGGGACATACCAGGTGGATGGGGGCAAAGGGGGAAAAATTGGGACAACTGTAATAGCATAACCAACAAAATATTTTTTAAAAATCCCAGCAAAGAAAAGCTCTGGATGAGATGGCTTCAACTGTGCCTTTTACCAAACATTCAGAGGAGATTTAACACCTCTCCTTCTTAAACTATTCCAAGAAATTCAAGAGGAGGGAAGACTCCAAGTTCATTTTTTGAGGCCATACTTATCCTACTTTCAAAACCAGATAAAGACACTCGAAAGAAAGAAACTTATAAGCCAACATCCCTGATGAACATAGATGTCAAAATGCTCAACCAAATATTAGCAAATCAAATGTAGCAACACATGAAAAAAATCATACATCATGATCAAGTGGGATTTATTCCATGGATGTAAGGTTGGTACAATATCCACCATTCAATAAATGTGATACACCACATAAACAAAATGAAAGATAAAAAACACATAATCATATCAATAGATGTGGCACAAAAAAAATTGATAAAATCAAGCACCCATTTATAATAAAAACACTCAGAAAAATGGAAATAGAGAGAACATACCTCAACAATATAACCACCATTTATGATAAACCTGTGGGGCCAACAGACACATGCAAAAAATGAAACTAGACCATAAGAAAAAAATCAAAATGGATTAATGCTTTAAATGTTGGACTCAAAACCATAAAAATCCTAGAAGAAAACATAGGCATTAAAATCTTGAACATTTCTTGTAGCAACATTTTTTTCTTACATATCTCCTCAGGCAAAGGAAATAAAAGGAAAAAAATAAACAGATGAACTACATCAAACTAAAAAGTTTTTGCACCACAAAAGAAACCATCGACAAAATGGAAATGCAACCCACTGAATGAGAGAACATATCACCAATATGTCTGGTATGGAGTTAATACCCAAAATTTATAAAGAACTTTTAAAATTCAATACCAACCCCTCTCCTCAAACAATCCATTTAAAAACTGGGCAAAAGACCAGAACAGATACATTCCTAAAGAGGACATATCTAAAGAGGTCTAATAGAAATACGAAAAGATGTGGAGAAAGGGGAATGCTTTTGCCCTGTTGGTGGGAATGCAGACTCGTGCAGCCACTGTGGAAAACAGTATGGAGATACCTCAAAAAATTAAAAATGGAACAGCTCTATGACCCAGCGATTCCACTGTGGGAATTTATCTGAAGAAACCCAGAACACTAATTTGAAACAATGTATGCACCCTTAGGTTCAATGCAGTGTTATTTACAATAGCCAAGGTTTGGAAGCAGCCCAAGTGTCTATCAATAGATAAGTGGATAAAACAGCTACGCTATATATAGTAAATGGAATACTACTCGACTGTAAAAAAGAAGAAAATTATATCCTTTGTGACAGCATGGATGGACCTGAAAAACATTATTCTAAATGAAATAAGCCAGTCAGAGAATGATAATTATCATATGATTTCACTCATATGTGGAATCTAATAAACAAATTGAATTAACAAGCAAAATAGAGTAAGACTCATAGATAGAGAGCAGGATGACAGTCCTGAGGTGAGGCTAGGGGGTGTGGAGGGATTGAGGGGAAAAAAGAGAGAGAAAGAACTCATGGACATGGCCCGCAGTGCAGTGATTGCGGGATGGGGGTGGTGGGAGAGGGGTGGGTGGACGTGGTAGAGGGCATGGGGGGATAAATGGTTATGGAAAAATACAAAAAATAAAAATAAAAACAATTAAAATAAACAAAATTATTTGATAGTATTACTGATTCAAATTTTCTCATTTTGTTTTTTTCATGTATTTCCAGGAATTCTGCATTTTGAAAAATTCTTATAATTAATTCTATTTTGACAATTCTCAAAACCCAAGCAAATCCTTTGGACTGACCTATTCCTATTTGGGTTTCCAATATAGTCCCCAAAGTTCTCACTTAGTAAAGTAAAAAATAATAAAAATGATTAGAAGATTTAAATAAAGTGGCCCTGGCCATGTGGCTCACTTGGTTGGAGTGTTGCCCTTGTGCCAAATGGTTGCTGGTTCAATTCCCAATCAGGGCACAGACCTGGGTTGTGAGTTTGATCCCCAGTCAAGGTGCATACCAGAGGCAACGCATTGATGTTTCTCACTCACATTGATGTTTTCTCTCTCTTTGCCTCTCTCTGCCTCTCTGTCTCTCTCTTCCTTCCTCTCTCTCTAAGTATATCCTTGGATGAGGATTAAAAATTTTAAATAGAGAACATACAAGGACTTTC
The DNA here is from genome assembly GCA_004026765.1 of Micronycteris hirsuta. Classification (NCBI taxonomy): domain Eukaryota; kingdom Metazoa; phylum Chordata; class Mammalia; order Chiroptera; family Phyllostomidae; genus Micronycteris; species Micronycteris hirsuta. Next base: position 12,317 of record PVJI01010877.1, on the reverse strand, counting down.
CTATAATTTTCTCTATTCCAAAAACCCTGTATGCTATACATTATTTATTCAGTCATTCATCTATTTATTAAGCAAATGTTTATTGAATACTCTGGAGCATACACTTCCCTTATCCTTTATCTTATAAATGGGGCTAACACAGGGTGTTTGTGAAAAGTATATGATTTAGTATAAAATGAAAACAGTAAAGCTCTTAAAATGGAATACTTGGCTTGTAATAGGTTTCTTCACCAATTAGCAGAATCTCTCCTGCATTATGGCTTAGAAGCTTACAGTACATTTTCCTGGCTAGAATTACAATGAGCTTTCTAAAATGCATTTAGGAAAAAAAACAACACTCCGAGATTCAACAATGCTCTTAGTCAAAGAAATGAATAAAAATATGCATACAACCCTATAAAAATATGTAAGTTCTAAAGTAAAATAAAAATGAAATTGAGTACACCTTAAACTTATAAAAAATTGCATGTCAACAATATTTTAAAGATGCATTTAAAACATGGATCGATCTCTAAGTATATGCTGTGACAGTTTTTCAAGCTACTACAAATTTCAGTACATGGAATAGGGTTATTTTTGAGCAGATCTTTCTATTACACTATACAAATCATTACATATTGAAACCAAAGTTGCCTTTACCTACATGAGACAATCATGAATTGCTGAAACTTAGTTTTGTCTTTGTCTTGCTAAGGATTTAAAGTTTTAGGAAAGCCATCTTTAGTTTAAGTAAACAGGGGTGTCTTACTCAGGACTCTATGTTCTGCAAGGCCACCAAAACTAAATGGCATTAGCCCAAAGGTAGAAACTACCTGATTGTGCATAATACAAATTCACATTCAAAACTGTTTCTACAGATGCAGAAAGTCAACTCTATGGGTGTTAGGCTGGCATTGCTGCAGTTAGTTCCTTGTCTCTCCTCAATGCTCTCAGTACCCTTGGAGATGGCACAAATCACACAATTTAATTGCTTGACTTCAGTGTAGACCTTTGTTACCAAGTCACAGCTAAGCTTTGGTACTCATCCTGGTACTTCTCACCTACTCTGGTTGTTTCCATTTACCATTCCCAGAGCCCTAACTTCCATGGACCTCTTCATTTTTCATGAGTCCTAAGCCCAAACTGTTCTTTCTCATCTGTCAAATAGGCTTGATTTTTTTCCACAGGAAACATAATTCTGTCAACATTTATTAAGACATAACATATATCAGGCACTGCACTTAGACATTGTGTTGGGTAGAAAAAAAGGGAAATGTCATCCGGATCATGTATTATGCACAAGATATTATACTTAGGGTTTCATGTAAGTAATTTTATTATCTAAAAATATCTGCTAAATTGAGCCAAGGGCCAACTGTTCTGGTCTCCTGTTTCCCAATGCACCTATTTGTAAAATTAAACCACTTATTTCACTCACATTCCATTTGTTCCTTTGAAGATAATGCATAGAAAACCATTTCCCTGACCTGTTGTAATCTATTTTAACAAAGTGGATTATGATTTGAACAATAGCAACAACTAAAACTGAAGAAGGAAGAAAGGAAAAGAGGAAAAAAATGAGGATGATGGCCTTAGGAGAAATATATAGTATGGCTAACAGCATGAACCAATCTTCCAGGGTGCCTTACCCTGATTTTTAATAGCATGGCCTTGAAGAATTAAATATTTATGAAACAACTATGTGTCAATCAATATTACATATATATAAACATCTCACTGAAACTTTATAATCAGCCTATGTCCTAGGTAATATTCTCACTGTCCAGCAAAGGACACAAAGAATTATAGGAGAGCACCTAAGTTTCTTGTTTGCTAACACGCAGACAGCAAGTGTAGGCCTGTGTCTACCAACTCCAGATCCAATACTCTGGAGTCCTTTTTAATTGGAGCCTTTGTCAACCTTGAGCACTTAAGAGGCTCCAAGAGACCAAAGGACAGCAGAAGCTGAGGAGCGCTGATAAATCCCAAGAAGAACCTTGGAGTATTTGAGGATACTCAAATGGGACTTTTCACCTCTATTAATTTGATTGGGAACAAACAGTCTTATAATAATGTTCTTTGAGTCATTTCTTCATAATTTTTTTGTTTTTCTCTTCTTCTTTCAAGAAAGTTTGAATTTGGGATACTATTCCTAACTCTAACATTATAGTTTTAAGATCATGAGTAATTAATTCTATAGGAATAGCAATAATTAGTCTATTCTTTTGCAGAACTTAATAGCTTACAATGTGCTACCATATAAATCCTCTCTAGCTGGAGATCCTGGTATATGTAATTTAACTTCATCATTCAGAATCTTTAGCTACAGGAGACTTGAAAAATGGACGAATATCATATAATAGGGGCTATTTTTAAAAAATTTCTTTCAAAACCTTTGCATTTATCTTCTCTAAAATCTGATACCTCCAGGCTGTTTGAAATTTCTGAAACATTCTATCGCCTAAACCTACCATTTTTTCTTTGTTTTTATCAATGCAGAGCTTTTTCCAAGCTGTTAAACAAAGACAAAGTAAAGCTTCTAAGGGGAAAAATTACATATTTTTAAAAGCACTAAAAATCCAAACCATAAATATCGGATACTAAGAAACCTTTTGAGATCATTGATTCTGCAATCTTCCAAAGGTGAGGCAATAAATGAACCAACAGAATCAGTCACTCAAGAATAGAATGCCTATTAATATCAATTTAATATCTTTGCCCTGAGGACACAATTTGCTTTTGAGTGGATCTTGTGGTTGTTTTCACTGAAAGGTAAATAATCTCTCTTCTTTGGAAACATGCTTTTAACGAAGAAGAGTCCCTTCTATGGCTGAATGTGCCTCCCCACACATCTGCAGTTCCATGGCTAATAAAAAGGATTATCAGGCAAATGGAAATGTAGTTTACAGTTGCAATAACTCACACCATTACTTTTTACCTCAATAAGGAAATCAAGCATTTATGTCTGAAAACTACTTAAAAGCCAACTTTTCCGATTCAGTATTCCTCTGACAGCGCACAATGAATATTTTGTCATAGCAAGTAACAAATTTTATTATAGCTTTAATGCTTAAAATTCCATCTGTTTCCATAAACTGAACATGAATACAGAGAAGCAGCCATTAATCTTAAAATGCACTAAAAAATGTCCTCCTAATAAAGGGCTTCTAAAAGACATTTAAAAATATTCAAGACCTATTGATGGGATGCCGTCTTTCTGAGATATCCATTTCTACCCACTGAGTGTTCGGAGCCCACCCATGTTTGCCCTATAGATATATGTACAAGGAAGACACTATCATTTTTTTCACAGAATAGCTTTTATTTATCTATTTTTTATTGTTGTTCAAGCACAGTTGTCTCCATATTCCCCTCACCGCTCTCTCTTGCCCCACCCATCTCAATAGATGAAATAGCAAACAAAAATTGTTTATCCTACTATCAATTAGGCATAGTTTCCCACTTTAAAGTGATATTTTCCAGGTCCTAAACCCAATTAAAAATGGGCAAAGGACCTGGACACTATCACTTTAAAGTGGGAAACTATGTCTAATTGATAGTAAGATAAACAATTTTTGTTTGCTATTTTATCTATAGTCTTCCAATGGCAGAGCGGTAAACAAAGGACTTGGGCCAGAAAATGACAATTTTTTTAATGAAATGTCCATTCATTCATATATTTTCCAAACACTTATTGAGTACCTACTATGTGTCAAATATTCTGCCCTAGAAATTCAGATATGAAAGACACAGCCTCTGTCTTCCAGTAGCTCACAGGTAAGTAGGTACTGACACTGCAGTCAGTAGGATACGAGGTAGAAAGAGATGTACACTCTCTAATTAGAGGGAAATCGAGGATTTTTTTTCAGGAACATAGGACATGAGGAGGGTTTTGAATAAACCTAGCCATTAACTAGGTAAAAAAGAAGATAAGTATTATATTCAGGATTACTTATTCTAACTCATAACATTCCAGATTTAAAAAATGAGAATACAAAATCTTTGAAAAGTTAAGTGACTTATTAAGGGTCATTCTGTGAATTAACCTGTAACAGGCAAAAATTATCCCATTGATAAAAAAGCTGTAGTACCTATACACAATGGAATATTACATGACCATAAAAATAATAAAATCTTACCGTTTGTGACAGTATGAATGGAACTAGAGGGCATTATGATGAGTAAAATGAGTCAGTCAGGGAGAAAGACAAATATCATAACTTCACTTACATGTGGAATGTAAGGAACAAAATAAATGAACAAATAAAATTGAAACAGATGCATAGAGACGGGGACTCAATTGGTGGTTGCTAGAAGAAAGGAGTTGTGGGGGGCTGGGTGCAAAAAATGAAGGGATTAAGTAAAAATTGGTAGTTGCAAAATAGTCACAGGGATGTATTAATAAAGTACAGCATAGCAAAATCATCAAAAATATTGTAATAACTATGCATGGTTCCAGGTGGGCACTGGAAATGGCAGGGGGAAGCCTTTGTAAAGTATATGATTGTTTAAGCACTATTCTGTACAGCTGAAACTAATACCAAGTAGTACTAAATATAAACTATAATTTAAAGATAAAATAAAATATAGAGGAAAAAATTAAAAATAAACCAGAAATCAGAAAAATAAAGTATTATTCCATTAATATCACCTTTTGTGTTTTTCACATACATATATGAGCATATAGATTACTAATCAATAATAATAATTAATCGTTACTTATAATTACACCCTTGCAATTATTTGTTTACAAGTTTCTTTGATCATATAACTTATTGGTGTTATAATTCTATGTTTGGGGTATTACTTTTTATTTTATTTTTAATTCTAAACCATCACTCATTCCACTTGGCTGAGGCATAGCCTCTGGAAATGTCTACTTTTGTGTTTATTTCATAAGTAAACAAATAAATAATTAGCCTATGGAATGAGAGGGTATGAAGTTTTTTAAGGACATGTCCATGTGCACTATATATACTGGTTAAATATAAAAGGCATGAAGAAATAAATATAAACCAAGGGTACAAGTTTTCCCAAGTAATAGTCATCTCAATGCTCTTGTAGCAAACAAACCTCTGAACTGCTTATATGCATCAATATCTAGTCAGAATCCTCTGAGATGAGGCTGATATGATGTTAGTTGTGAAGATTTAAGATATATTAAAGATGCATCCAAAATATGCAGATATATGTTTGACAACCTGCTGCCTAGGGGAAAAACACTCTGATTAGTAGCATTTCTCAGTTTTGTATTATCAATATGCATAATGACTAATTTTAAGTCATCAGTATATCACTAAATCAGGGGTATCAAACTCATTTTCATCAGAGGTCACATCAGCCTTGCGGTTGCCTTCAAAGGGCCGAATGTAACATTAGGACTGTGTAAATGTAATTACTCCTTAACAGTTAAGCGAGAGCTCGGTGCTGCCGCCGGGTAGAAACAAGGTGCAGGGCCGGATAAAACAAAGTGGAGGGCCGGATTCAGTGCATGGGCCTTGTGTTTGCCACCTGTGCACTAAATGAAATTCAGAATTGGGAAAAGATACATACATTAGCTTTTTATAGCCAGTATAACTCAAATTTTGCACACCAATGGAAGCATCCAAATGATATTATCAGGATTACCCAAACAAAAGAACCATCAAATTAAACTTTAGAGAAATCATAGGACATCATAATCCAGAAAGTTTATTTAAGGACATTAGTCTAAGATGGTTTTCAAAGTGTGCTCCACCAAGCCTTCAGGGCTCCCCAACTCTCTTTCAACAGATCAATAAAACTAAACTACTGCAATAATAATTTTGCAATGCTGTTTGCTTTTTACTGTGTAGATATTTGTGGTAATAATCGTATTTTTGTTTTTGTCAGCATTTTTTAAAATAAATTACAAACATTACTTCATATACATTACCTCATATGCATACATAAATAAAACTTTCCATTTGGAAATGGAATTCCACTTGAACACAGGGAAGATTAATGTTATCTATCCCAAAGCACATTTATCCCTTCATGGATTATTTAATTCAAAGAACTGTCCCTCAAGATGTGAATTTGTGCATGATTCTTTTCAAGGACATAAATCTTACCAACAGATTTGAAGTGTTCAAACAACAGATCTTTCCTATACAGGATCAAATCTTAGGCCAGACGTAACTTATTTTGTTATTTTCATTCTGACTTCATCTCCCCCACCTCGCTTATAACAAAACACTATGTAAATCAAGGTTGAATACATCTGTACCACAATCTGTTAAAAGGACACCACTGAGATGAAGTCAAACTAGAGATTCTGAAACCTAAGAGTGATGGCTGAGAGTATGCCCTCCGGCAAACTTCATAAAGGGCCCAATTTGTTCATTTAGATTTTTCACCTGTATATTCATCACATGTGGAAGTGCAGAGTGGCACCATGCTTCCCTGGGGACTATATTAGACCAAAGTATAGCAACAGTTTGACCATTTGCTTGATAAATCTTAAGTATTTCTTAATTTGAATGATAATATCCAGCAGCTCCATCATTGCCATATCATTTACAGAGGGTAAACTGTTGGTGCTCTAATACAGCTCAAGGCAGTGGCACCAAATTGAACCATCAGTCTCTGTGTTCTTTGATGCCACTGATTTGCAGTAATAGCCACTTTTATTCACAGAAACCCTCTTCACTTGAAAGAACAACTGACAGACTGTAGTTATTCACATTGGCAGAAACATTCTCAAAAATGTATGATGTGAGCCTGCCATTTCTATTAAAGCAAACATTATATGTTGCCGCTGGAAAAATTTGAACTTTTAAAAAAATTAAAATTATAGAAAAGTTGTGTTTACCACCATAAACTCAGCAGTTTCTTAGTGTGTAAGAATTTTCTGGTTTTGGTCAAGATGGCTGAATAGTTAAATGAGGTAATCTCATTTCCCCACAATCATATCAAAACTACAACTAAACTACAGAGCAATCATTACTCAGAACCACCTGAAATCTACCTGAACAGATGTCCTACAACTACGTATGTAAAGGAGAGGCCACAGCAAGAATGGTAGGAGTGGTGCAGATGTGGAACAAACTGGTCTCACACTCAACTGTGGTGGTTAAAAATTGAGAGGGATATCTCTGGTGCAGGCGTCCCTCCTAAGGAGTTAGGCACCCCAGCCCTATACCAGTGCCCCCAGCCTAGGGTTCCAAGGCCAGGAAAAGGCACTCCCATAACTTCTAGCTGTAAAAAATGGGAGATTTTGGCTGTTGGAGTCCCAGATGTTCCTCTTATAGGGCTGACAATGCATAGACTTACACAGACTCACTCACTCTAAGTTCTAGCACTAGGGTAGCAGCTCGAAAGGCACCAGGGACGTATGAGGAAGAACTTAATCATCTGGCATCAGAATAAGAGCTGGAGGGGTTTCTCTTAGACAGAGTTGCTGGCAGAAGCAATTGTGCCTTTTCTGAATCTTTCTCCCATGCAGCCATCAGGCAGATGATATATCTGTGTCTCAATTAACCTGGCTACCACTGTTCACCCGGCCCTGATGATCCCCTGAGATCCCACTCAATCCACTTTCAAGCCCACCCAAGCCATTTCCAGTCGCTTTTCTATACCAACATCTACCATGGCTCATGCTTCAGACTTTACTAAAATCTCTCAAATAAGCAGCATCATGCCTCAGTGTGCTCCTTACCTCTTGCTAAGTGGCCCCAGGTCTGACACTAGCAGCAGCCAGCTTTGGTTTGTTGTCTGGCCTCTTCTGTGTACCTCTAAGCCATGAATAAGTAGCAACCACCAGAAGATTCCTTTGTAACTCATGCCAGGTGACCCTGCCAGGGCACGGTTGGCAGCTGACATGTCTCTGCAACTCCCAGGAGGCCCCAGAACCAGTGTATCCAGTAGACATCTTCAGACCACATCAAAACACCACCCAACCACCTCCACAGGCAGCACACTCAAGAGGTGGAATCAGTGGGCACCAGAGCCAAGCTGAAGTAAGCCTGGCTCCCTGGGGTTGACATCTGCATGGCTAATCATCCACAGTGTTAGTAGCTAGTCTTTGCAGTACATTGACCTGTGAGCAAATTCATGCCACTGAGGTACCAACAGCAAGCAAAGCTCAAGTACAACAGGACAATGTACACATGGGGGGCATACCTATAGTTCCCAACTTGGCTGATAAGGGAGGTTTTGCTGCTGGCACCTTTCCCAGGAGTCATAGCATCTCTACCTAATATGTAGAAACAACCACATAGAGGTAGCAAAAATGAGAAGACAAGGGAATATGTCCCAGATACAAGAACAGAACAAAAATCTGGGAAAAAGAACTAAACCAAATGGATACAAGCAATCTACCAGATGCAGAGTTCAAAAAATGAGTTATAATGATGCTCAATGAACTTTAGGGAGGAGTATGAGAACTTAGTGAGAACTTCAACAAAGAGAAAGGAAACATAAAAATTGAGATTAAAAAAAGTAAAAAATAACCAGTCAGAAATGAAGTATACATTGACCGAAATGAAGAATGCATTACAGGAAATCAATATCGGAATAGATAAAGCAGAGTTACAAATCAGTGATTGGAAAGATAAGGAAGCAGAAACCACCCAATCAGAACAGAAAAAAGAATCTAAGAAAATGAAAATGAGGTAAGGAGCATATGGGACAACTTAAAACATGCCAACAGTTGCTTCAAGAAGATGCAGAAAAGAGAAGAGAGAGAGTAAGATCTTGAAAATTATTTGAAAACGTGACAGAGAACTTTCCAAAGTTGGCAAAGGAAATAGACATACAAGTCTAGAAAGCACAGAGAGTCCCAAACAAGATGAACCCAAGAGGCCCACACAAAGACACATTGTAATTAAAATGCCAAAAGTTAAAAACAAAGAGAGAATTTTAAAAGCAGCAAGAGAAAAGCAGTTAGTTACCAACAAGGGAACTCCCAAAAGACTGTCAGCTGATTTATCCACAGAAAATTTGCAGGCCAGAGGGATTGGCAAAAAATATTCAAAGTGATGAAAACCAAGCACCTATAACCAAGATTACAGCCAAGATTACTGGTTGTAATTTCCATCAAAGCTATCATTTAGAATTGAAGGACACATAAAGAGCTTTCCAGACCAGAAAAAGTTAAAGGAGTTCATCATCACCAAACCAGTATTAAAAGAAATGTTAAAGGGTCTTCTTAAAAAGAATAAGAAAAAAATAAAAATATGAATAATAAATGACAATAAAGAAATATATATCAACAAATGCTTTAAAATGCAAATAAATTAAATACTCCTATCAAAAGACATATGGCGGCTGAATGGATAATAAAACATAACCCTTCCTTATGTTGTCTTCAAAAGATTCATGTCAGATGAAAATTCACACACAGACTGAAATTAAAGGGATGAAAAAAGAAAGTTCATGAAAATGGAAACAAACAAATACACAAAACTGCTGAGGTAGCAATACTTATACCAGATAAAATAGACTTAAAAAGAAGGCTATATTATCCAATTCTATGGGTTGTCTTTTCATTTTGTTGATGATTTCCTTTACTGTGGAAAACCTTTTTAGTTTGTAGTAGTCCCGTCTGTTTATTTTTTCTTTTGTTTCCCTTCCTGGGGAGATGCATCTGATAAAAAATTGCTATTAACAATGTCCAAGATTTTGCTACCTATGTTTTCTTCTAGTATTTTTATGGTTTCAGGTCTAACATTTAAGTCTTTGATCCATTTTGAATTTATTCTTATATGTGGTCTAGGAAGATGGCTTATTATCATTTTTCTGCATGAATCTGTCCAATTTTCCCAATACCATTTATTAAATAGACTCTTTTTAGCCCATTGTATATGTTTGCTTCCTTTATGAAATATTGACTATAAAGGCGTAAGTTTATTTCCAGGCTCTCTCTTCTGTTCCATTGATTTATGTGTCTGTTTTTATGTCAATCCATGCTATTTTGGTCAGTATGGCCTTATAGTATAGTTTGATATTAGGTAGCATGATTCTTCCAACTTTGTTTGCCAGTATATCTGAGACAGCCTTAATATCCAAAATTTATAAATTACTTTCAAAACTCAACATGCAAACCACAAATAATCCAATTAAAAATTAGGCAAAAGACCTGAATAAACACTTCTCCAAAGAGGACATGCAGATGGCCAATAGACATATGAAAAGATACTCAACATCACTAATCATCAGAGAAATGCAAATTAAAACCAAAATCAGATACCATCCCACACATGTCAGAATGGCCATCATCAATAAATCAACAAACAATAAGTGCTGGTGAAGATGTGGAGAAAGGGGAACCCTTTTGCTCTGTTTATGGGAATGTAGACTGGTGCAGCCACTGTGGAAAGCAGTATAGAGATACCTCAATAAATTAAAAATGGATGTGCGTTTTTACCTGTGATCCCACTTCTGGGAATATACCCGAAGGAACCCAAAACACTGATTTGAAAGAACATAAGTACCCCTAACCCCTATGGTCATTGCAGCATTATTTACAATCACCAAGATATGGAAGTAGCCCAAGTGTCCTTCAATAGATGAGTGGATAAAACAACAATGCAACACTTATACATTGGAATAGTGCCCAGCTGTTAAAAAATAAATAAAATTTTACCCTTTGCAAGAGTATGGATGAACCTGAAGAACATTAGTGAAATAAGCTAGTCAGAGAAAGACAAAAGTCATCTGATTTCACTCATATATGGAATCTAGTGCACAAACTGAGCTAACAAGGACAGACTCATAGATGGAGAGCCAATGAAAGTTTGCGGCAGGGAAGTTAGTGGGTGGAGGGATTGAGCAATAAGGCACAAAGACTCATGGACATGGACAACAGCATGGTGATTGCTTGGGGGAGGGGATATAATGGGACTACTTGGTAATGAAAAAAATAAAATAAAGTTTGAATCAAAAAAAAAAAAAAAGAAAGGCTACATTACAAGAGAAAAGTACCCAGTGTTTCTTCTTCAGGGTAAAAATTGGGACAACTGTAATAGCATAAACAATATAAATAAATAAATGGACAAAAAATAAATAAAAAGCTCCTAACCCAATTAAAAAAAGAAAAAAAGAAACCCAAAACACTAAATTGAAAAGACATATTATTCATATGTTCATTGTAGCATTACTTACAGTAGCCAAGATATTGAAGCAACATAAGTGTCCATAAGTAGACAACTGCATAAAGAATGGTATTTACAATAGGATACGAGTCAGCCATTAAAAAGGATGAAATCTTTCCCTCTTCAACAACATGGATAGACCTAGAAATTATTGTGATGAATGAAGTAAGTCAGACAGGGAAAGACGAGTGCCATATGATTTCACTATATGAAGAATCTAAAAAACAAAATGAAGAAACAAGCAAAATAGAAACTCATGGATAAGGTGGACGTTTTGACGTTTCTCAGAGAGAAGGGGGGTTTGTGTGATGGATCGAAAAGTAGAAATTGGTAGTTACAGAATAGCAATGGGGATGTAAAGTACGGCAGAAGAAATATAGACAATAATATTATAATGATTCTATATGGTGTCTGATACCTACTAGATTTATCAGGATGATTTTTTGGTAAGTTATATAATGTGTAATCACTGGGTTATTGCCTATGAAACTAAATAATAATGTATGCCATCTGTAATAGAAAAATTAAAAATCATATTTAGAATAAAAAAGAATTTTCTGATGATATTGGTGGTGAAATTAATAAATGCTATTTTAAAATACAGGACCTGGCAGCAGTAAGGTTTGCTGGTGTGGTTGGTAGGGTAATAATATGGGTGTAATAATATATAGTTTTATTTTAACATTTCACCAAAAATGTCATATGGCGTGCTTGAGTGTGATATTGTTATGTTACACAATTACGTGCTTATGATTTTGTAACAAAAAATTGTGTAAAAAAAAAAGGAGTGTTATTTGTTCCAGACCCTGTGTATCATAATGAAATCTGCCAATATTTGGAAAGTCATTGTAACTCAGAGAATCACTAGTTTTCAAATGGCAAATGCATATTGTTACCAAATTATACATGGGTAAAATATCTATTTAAGATGCAAGGTAGATTAATGAACTTTATTGTAACAGGAAACAGAATGTTTACTGATAGTGAATGAGATTCCGCATTGCAATTAATCTTTAAGAAATTTCTATTGGTTAAGTTTTGGTGTAGTATCTAAGAAGAATACCCACATCTACTGAGAAGCCTATTAAAATTATTCTCGCCTTTCCAAATGGGTGTCTGCGTGAGGTCAGATTTACTTGCTATGTTTTTTTTTTTAAGATTTTATTTATTTATTTTTAGAGAGAGGGGAAGGGAGGGAGACAGAGAGGGAGAGAAACAGCAATG